>MU223164.1:2388314-2432134 GCA_018584345.1 Thuja plicata
CAAATTGGCTTAAGCGTGTTTACAATAGTAATTAAGACATGGTTACAAACATACTATAACAGGCGCTTGGCCTTGACATAATAAAATATTATACGCTAATCCAAAAATTAAAGTCGGCTTCATACTCTGTTTTCTGAACTGCTAGTATCATTGTTTTGACATATCTGACCATGCGTGTCTAGGGAAAGCACACAAACATACCATAGAACTTAAGTTTGAACGCGCATATCCTAATGTGATTGTATGCATGTGCGCTGGTGCACTGATCGACTACAAATCATTGTTCTATCCTGACTTCTATACTTAGTAAATTTTCACTTCATAGTTTGTTGTCAAACTTTCATATGACTTTCTTGCCATAATGACAACACAAAATAAGTCATATACACCCAGGGAGTCAACTTGCCAACAATAATATCATCAACAAAATTTTTAGCAATTATAATATTACCATCGGTATCTTCTTTTAAGTACAGATTGCTATTTTCACTTGTTCTAACAAATTTTATACTAATGAGATATGAGTGAAGTCTTTCATACTAGGCTCTTGGTGCTTGTTTCAATCCATACAAGGCTTTGTGTAGTCTACATACTATGTTTCTCTTGTCGGGATTAACAAACCCTTCTGGTTGTTCAATGTATACCTCTTCTTCCAATATTCCATTTAGGAATGTAGATTTAACATCCATTTGGTATACCTTGAATCCTTTAAATGCAACATAAGCAAGTAGTATTCTAACTTCTTCTAGTCTAGAATCAGGTGCAAAGGTTTCTCCATAATCATTACCTTCTTCTTGTGCATATCCCTTCCATACTAATCTTGCTTTGTTTCTAGTGATTTCTCCATTCTCATTCAGCTTGTTTCTGAATATCCATTTGGTATCAATGACATTCTTGTCATTTGGTCTTGGTACTAGTGTCCATGTATTGTTCTTCTTAATCTGTTCTATTTCTTCATTCATAGCACTGACCTATTATTCATTCTCAAGTGCATTGTAAATAGATTTAGGCTCAAAATCACAAAGTAAACATCTGGTGCTAAGTGACTTACTTCTTGTTCTTGTTCCAGCCTTCTTGTCTCATATGATTTGATTTTGTGGATGATGTCTTATGACATACTTGGAAAGTTTTGATTTATCTCCGTGTTCATCATTTTGATTATCTTCTTCACCTTCATTTTCATCTCCATTGTTCAGAACATCATCTTGAGTATTATCCTGATCGTCAGTAATTGCAGCCTGATGCTCGGGTGCAATGTTCTGATGCTTGGGAGTGACACACTGTTGCTCAGGTAAAGTGTCAGGTTCTGTATAAACAAACCTGTTGTAGTCTTTTGGTTCCTTTTTTCTTTTCTTATCATTCTTTTCTGAAAATTCATCTATTTTCACATTTGCACTTTCATTGATTTTGTTAGATGACTTGTTAAGATATCTATAAGCCTTGATTTTGGTTGAATAGCCTAGAAAGACACCTTCTTCACTTTTGCAGTCAAGTTTTCCATTTCTATCATCCTTCAATATATAACATTGACTACCAAAGATTCTTAAGTAACTTACAATGGGTGTATGACCATACCAAAGCTCATAAGGTGTCTTCTTTGTGTCCTTCTTCAATTGTACTATGTTTAGTATATAGACAACAGTACTGACAACTTTCCTCCAGAATGTTTGAGTGATGCTTTTCTTAATCATTAATGTTCTTGCACAGTCAATAATTGATATATTTCTCCTCTCATAAATTTCATTTTGTTGTGGCGTTCTTGGTGCATAAACTTATCTTTTAATTCCATGCTCATTGCAATAGTCAATGAATTCTTCTGAAGTAAATTCCCCTCCTTTATCCTTAAGCATTTTAATTTCTTTTCACTTTTTTTTTCTACCATTGCTTTGTACCATTTAAACATCTTAAATGCTTCTAATTTGTCTTTTAAAAACACAACCGTCATCATTCTAGAGAAATCATCAACAAAGAGAATAAAATACCTATCTCCATAGTAGCTCTTTGTTCTCATCGGTCCACATAGATATGTATGGACTAATTCTAGAATTGCAGTAGATGTATGGGTTTTGCTCTTGAAACTAGAATTTGTCATCTTACATTTTTGAAAATTTTTGCACATGATATGCTCGGGCTTAGTCATTGTCGATAAGCCTCTAACATTCCTTTTGTTACTTATCTTTATCATGTTGTCAAATTTCACATGACACAATCTTTTGTGCCATAACCATAAGTCTTCATTTATAGCCATCAAACAAGTGGTGTTATTGTCATCAAGATAGAAAAGGTTACCTTTTGTTTGCTCACCGGTACCAATCAATCTTCCTAATTCATTGAAGATCTTTGCCTTCTTATTTTCAAAAGCTACTCTGTGACCTGAATTGTTCAACTAAGAAACACTTAACAAATTGTAATTCAGTCCTTTAACCCAATAAGCATTTTCACATTTTATCAGGTTGTTCAACATTATGGTTCATTTACCTTCAACTGGACAAGGTGTATAATTTCCCATTCTCACTGAACCACCATTATAGTATTCAAAAGTCTCAAACTTTTGTTTATCACCGGTCATATGGTGAGTGTAGCCACTATCTATGATCCAGACATCATTTTTACTAACTTTAGATATGAGTGCAGTTTCTACATACCTTTCTTTATCTTCATCTGAATCATCCTTCATGGCTACAAATACCATCTCGATGTCTTCTTCTGATTCAGTGTCTGTTTCATCAGCTTTGTTCTCAGCTAGGTAACAAGCTTTCTTCCCTTTGTCCTTGTAGTCTTGGGTATCTCTCTTGTCAGATTGTCAGTTACTCCGATAATCTCTATTTTCACCTTTGACAAACTTCTTCTCATATGGTCTGTCATTTCCTCTGTCATCTTTTCTTTGGTTTGCGCATCTTGCAACAAAGTGTCCAACCTCTTTACAATTGAAACATACTAGTAATTTACCTTTGCAGACTTTGCCTCTCTACAGTCTTCTAGCCATCAGTGCTTCAATTTCATCAAGTCCTTGATCCTCATTATCACTGTCACTATTATTTCTAACAGCATGTCTATGACTTGAGTTACTTATCTTTAGAGAAGATTTGAAAGCATATTCTATGGATGGTAAGACATTATTGTCAAATTTATTCATCTCAAATGAAATTAGTCTACCAATCAGACTATCTAGAGTAACTGTATTATTTGCAACTGCTCTCATTGCTTGAATAGCAGAAACTTTAATAGCATAAACAGGCAATAAGTTTCTTAAGATTTTTCTTACCACTATCTCCTCTTCAAATACACCTCCAACTCCTCGAATAGAATTTACTACCTCTTTGATTCTACAACTATACTGAGTAATGTTTTCTCCTTCTTTCATCCTTATGTCATCAAACCTCCCTCTTAGGCTTTTTGCCTTTGCTCTCAGTACATTGGCATCTCCTCCATGTACAAGCTTCAACTTATCCCACATTTTCTTTGTAGAGGTGTAGGTTTTGACATCTTCAAACTCAGCATCGGAGAGTGGTGATGCAAGTTCTATCATCATGCAGTTATGCTCATGCTTGACTCTTAATTTCTCAAGAGTATGAGGTCCTTTAGGAAACACATATTCAGTATCTAAGTATTGAAAAATATCATTTCCAATACCTGGTAGGTGGAGTCTTATTCTGTTTTTCCATGATGCAAAGTTGTCTATTCAACTTGGGCACATCTCATCTGTTCATCTTGTGATCTTTTGCTTGAGTTGTTAAACTCCCTTTCTAAGCACACAAGATATGATACCAATTATTAGTAATAATTGAGAGGGGGGGTGAATCAGTGGCCTAAAAACTATTCCAATAATCAACCCTTGAAACTTAGTACCACAATATTATACCTCTAGTTATCTTCAGTCCTATAAGATGAATGCCTCCAAATACTTATATCAATTTACTACTGCTCGGAATGCTTTGTAAAACCTTCTATTGTAGATTTACTGAATAGTTGTCTGTTAATTTACCGAAAGACAGTAAATTATCTAGAGTATACTGATCAATCCAATTAAGTTAAGTGTAATGCAAAACACTAAAGTAGTGACTCATAAACAGATTGACACGTGGATTTTTAATGTGGAAACACTGTTAAGGGAGAAACCACTTGGGACCGGTAACCCAAAATTTTCACTCTTCTAAAGTAAGCTCAGTGAAGAGCCAACCTTAATAAAGGTTACAAACACACTATTAGGTGTGACCTTGTTAGAGGATTTAAAATTTTAGTCTGTCACTTGATATTGGGCATCTCTATGCTACCATCCTTGATCAAACACTCATTTGGCCTGTCAATAGGTATCTAGCATCTCATGCTATCTTCATGATCAAACTTTTTGATGCTCCATTAGTTGTATCTCAATATAGAAAGGATCTTTAAATCCTGCTCGGTTAAGAGACTTTCTGAATCAATGGTTAAACTGAAACAGTATAATCTATTCACATATACAACTTATATTTGCACATTTTTAGATCTATTGTAATCTCGCAAAACTACTCTGATTAATATAACTCTATTTATACCTTTGCTCCACTTTGATTATGCTCAGTGATGTTGTGCTCTGTTGCTCGGTGTCTACATAATTCTTTAGCTCTTTCCTCAGCTTGATTGATCAATACTGTATGAGGTTTCTCTTCATTAGTTTCTCTTTAGCATCATATTTCATTCTTTCACCCACACCAATTTGTAATGAATTGAGTTTTCTCTTTATAGACATGATATCACCGTTGTTAGGTTCTTGATCTTCTTAATCTTGGCGTGATCCAAAATTCTCGCCAATCATATTTAAATAAAAGCTCCTGTTTTATCTCGCTGAGATCTTCTTGCCAACTGGACAAAACAACTTTAAATCAATTACTTATCTCATGCTTATCGTGTCGATGAAAACAATGATAACTACCAGTTAACTCTATATTTAGCTCTGCCAGCTGTGTGCTGAAAATGTGACACACTTCTAGGAGTCATTGTATTCAAGATTGTTCAAGAATGAGGTCTCAAATGGTGACTCATTGCTCCATATTCATGGAGTGCAAGGGTTTGTGATGAAGGCCCTTAGTTTAGACCTAGTTATGCCCATGTAAGTACACCATGAAATGAGAGATTCAAAGAGGAAGAGCAAGAATCCTAGCCTCCATGATCACCAAATATGCATACAAATGAAAATGAAAGCTATTCTATATGTTAACAATGCATGGAAGGAAACTAATTTATATGATAACAATGCATGAAAGGAAATATGCGAATAAATCTATGAAAGAAATATGCAAGATTAATCTATGAAGGAAATATGCAAGATTAATCTTTGAAAGGAAATATGAATCTAAATTAACATGAATCCACTCTAAATGGATTGTCATGGATGCATGAGAGAAGAAGACAAGAGAAAGAAGTTGCATGGTTCAAGCTCAAATTCTCAAACTTTCCTCCAAAATCGTTCTCCAAACCTACAGCATAACAATAGCATAAAAGTGTATCCCTTTTTGAAATGAGAAGGAGAGGTTTCCTTTTAAAGAGCGATGGACGGTAGAGATTAAGAGGTAAAAAAATGAACAATGGTGGAGATTAAATCTTGGTTGATCCATTTGCTCATATCTTCAAAAGGCAAAATCAAAGGCTATGATTAAGAGGCAAAAAGCCCACCACTTAGGAATATGTGTGAAGAAAAGGAACTTTATTTATTTTTATTTAATTTATTTCCTTTTTCAACACAAAGAGGGATTTAAGTGGGGGTTTTATTTATTTAATTAAAAGATGAATTTTTCTTTTAATTAAATAAGATTATTTTATTTAATTAAAAGGGAGATTTTAATTAAATAAGATAATATTATTTAATTAAGAGATATTTTAATTAAATAAGATAAGATTATTTAATTAAAAGAGATTTTTTAATTAAATAAGATTATTTTATTTAATAAAAAGGGATTGTTGTCTTTTAATTAAATAAGATAATTGAGGAAATGATCAAACCTTGGGAAATATTAAAATAATTGAATTAATTATGATTTGACCAATGAAATTGATTTGAATTGAAAATGTTGCAAAGCATTGATTCGGGAATTTGATAAATTGATTCTGCCATTTTATAAATTAAAGAATGGGGGCCCATAGTCTAGGCGACCATTTTAGGGTGCATACATTTGCCCCTCTTTGACTAATGTGTGACTTTTATGGGAACACATGTAGTCAAAGAATGCAGTTGAAGTGTGAGATCGATTTGGGATCACAAAACAACCCAAACATGTGATCGACGAACGAGAACACATCAGGACAACGATAAGCTGATTGAAAAAGACAAGGTCAACACCCCTGTAAATACGTAATTGACATGTCCAAGATAAGAATCTCGAGCAAGGTTGCCCCAAGCAGAGCAATTGATAGGATTGATAAAGTTGAATCAAGGATTGAAGTTTTATAGGTACTGCCCCTTCGTGATCGAAATCGAAATGAGATAGAGGAGAAACAACAAATTGATAAATTTGATAAAATCTAACAAATGATAAGATTCTTGATGTAAGATGAAATATATAAGGATCACAAAACCAAGGTAGATCATTAAGCATGAAAGATTATGCCCCAAGGTTGAATTAGAAGAAAAGAAGTGGGGTGAAAGCGAATGGAAGATGGAAGTTTAGAAGAGGTGGAAAGAAATGGAGAGAAGAAAGATAATTTGCCTTAAGAGAGAGAATGCCCCAAATCAATCAACTGTTTAAGATGGAACATTTTGATTGAGATCATGAAAGAAGATAAGGAAATAAAGATCAAACATGACCACAGTTGATTAAAAGTCCACAAGAAAGATGAAGGAAACCCTCTCAAACTCATAATGCAGCCTAAAATGCAAATTAACACGAAGTCTAACAATGCAAGCTACATGAAAATGCAAAGGTGTACTTGCAATAGAGAAACTGTAACATATGATTTTGTGTTCATCATTCATTAGAGAATGTTAAGGAACTTATTTTCATCATTGGGCCATTATTAACAGACATCGTAAAATCACACAATCATCACCAGTCACAAGCACAACTATGAAGATATGAATGTGATTTATATCAGATTGGAATGTGGAAAGATTCTAACATAAGCATCAAAGACATAAAGGTCAAGATGACTGTGATGTTAGCTTACCCAATTTAATGTAGCAAAATTCTTGCATCAAGGCATAGATGCCAAGATGACCAAAAGAACGGTTTTGCAAAAATAATCAAGGATGAAACCTCAAATATCCTAAGTGTTTCAAGGGAAAAAAAGAGACACTCAAGAGTTTCAAGACCACACCCACAAGCAGAAAGAAAATAAAAACATGCCCCATGCCCCAAGTCCTCTAGCTATGTAGCCTGGAGAGACTTGTTAGACAAGGACACTCGACGAGAATCAATATTAGTTAGCACATAAAGAAAAGATCATGACATAGCTCAATCATTTAGTGTTATGTTTACAAAATTTAAGTGTGTTAACTGATACTGAGTTCCGATGATAAAGATCAAATTCTTGCAAGCAGGTAAGATCACATGACAAAACTAGGTAAGACCAAACTGATAAGTGTTGAAAAACACTCAATGTCGGGGGTTGTATTGAAAAATACAATTGGGGGTGGTGTTGAAAAACACCATTTGGGTGAGATTTCCTAAAGACTAACGCATCCAAGAGACCAAAGCTAACATAGTTATGCCCCCTAGATAAAGACAAAGACCAATTCCAGACCAAGGCAACAAGGACAAGGTAGGATGGAGAAAGGCTAAGTGTCGAGTACACGCGCTAAGAAATAGGGGTGCAAAGGCCTCAAGTAGCACCTGTTTCCAGGTTTTCACCACTTGTTTTATTACAATTTTCTGCTACTAAGGCGCCTGTTTCCAGGTTTTCACCAAGGCACTTTTTCTATTGTTTTTAATTTTTTAATTTTTTGATTTTTTTGTATTTTTGGAATATATAATTTTTTTAGAAGTGTCTATTGCTAGGTTTTCACTAAGATGATCATATTTTTAGGACATTTTCTGATTTTTAAAATTTTTGACATTATATCATTTTTTGGATTTTTTCAGGATCAATAAGTATGTACAAAGGATGCCCCTAGATAGAATGGGCATCATGGAAAGAACTTCTTCAAGTGCAAGACATTGATAGGATCAGGGAGCTGTTCTCCCTCTGTTGTAGATAGTAAATAAGCACCTGACCCAAAAGTTGGTGTAATGATGTAAGGTCCAAGCCAATTAGGTTCAAATTTGTCCTTTTGATCTCTATGTTGTTGATTTTAGTATTTTCATGTAAAACAAGATCTCCCACTTGGAATTCTCTAGGGCAAACCTTTTTGTTGAAGGCTTTGGACATGCACTTTTGATAAACCCTCATATGGTCAAATGATGCTTGACATTTTTCATCTAGAAGTTCTAACTCTTGAATTCTCGTGGCGCAATAGTCTTCATTTGTAACTAGACCTTTCAGAGAAACTCTAAGTGAAGGAATATCAACCTCCAAAGGTAACACTGCTTCAACGCCATATGTAAGGGAAAAAGGGGCAGCCCTAGTAGGAGTTATGAATACTTGTTTTATAGGCACACAAAGCTATATTTATCTGTAAGTGCCAATCTCTACCATTCTTACAGATTGTTCTATGTAAGATTTTAAGAATGGTTTTGTTTGATGCCTTTGCTTGACCATTTTCTTGCGGGAAGTAAATGGAGGACCAATGTTGTTTAATCTTGAATTTCTTGCAGAGTTGTTTAAGGTCCTTATTTTTGAACTGGCCTCCGTTTTTAGTGATAATCTCGGAAGGCACTCCATATCGATAGATGATATGGTTCAAAATGAATAGAGAAACTGTCTTGCCCGAGGCAACAAAAAGTGGGACAACTTCTACCCATTTAGTGAAGTAATCAATAGCAGTGATAATAAACTTGTGTCTACATGATGAGTTGGGATGAATCTTCCCAACAAGATCAAAGGCCCAGTGTTGAAATGGCCAATGAGATATAGAAGGAATGAGCTCCCTACCTGGAGCATGTATCAGGTTACCATATTTTTGACGTTTTTCACATGACTTTGCAAAACTTACTGCGTTAATCTATATCGTAGGCCAATAGTACCCCACCTTAAGAATCCTTTGGGCTATGACAATACCATTGGAATGTCCCCCATAGATGCCCTCGTGGATGTCAACTAACGCTTGGTCAAATTATTTATTTTATAAGCATCTAAGAAGTGTTCCATCTAGACCCCTCCTATACAAATCACCAGCAATAAGGGAATGGCGAGAGGCATTTCAGGTAAGGTTTATATGTTTAGATTGGTTAAATGTTTTAGGTATAATGTCATCACGAAGGTATGAGTAATGGCACCATAACAGGATGACTCACGACCAACCAGGGTACAAATGACATGGCTTTCTTGGGAGTAGATAGGGTGATGTAGCTCTTCCACTAGGAATTTGAATCTGGATTCATGTTGCTCTAACTAAAGGAGTGAAGCAAGTGTAGCCATAGCATCAGCTAATTTGTTTTCTTCTCTAGGGATTTGCTGAAACATGACAAATGTGAAGTATCGCTTCAAGGAATCAACCATTTGCTTGTAAGGTACCAGTTTCTCATTTTTTGTTTGATATTCATCATTAACTTGGTTGATTATCAACTATGAATCCCCATAGATGTGTAACTCCATGATTCTCCATTCTATGGTCATCTTAAGTCCATTTGTTAAAGCTTCATACTCATCAATGTTGTTTGTACATGGGAACAATAACTTGTAAGATTTAGGAATCGTGTACCCATGAGGAGAAACAAACAACACACCTGGTTCAATAAGCACTGAAGATCTATCTTGAAAGTAGCTAGGGAGATGATCAAGCACCTCATCCTTTGGCACATCAGAGAGGTTTTAACCCTTGGATACATCATTTCTTTTTACTTTTTTCGGTTCTAACACCACCACACAGTGGTTTTCGCCATCATAACTCATATTCTTTTGATTTTATTTTATTTTTATTTTGTGACTAATGTACTTGATGTCTGGCTCTGTCATGCTAGTAGTCAGTTCACTGGTGGAAGAGACTACGGGTTCAATGGCATTTATGTAACAGGCTATCTCATAATCATTTTGAAATGTTAAGAGCTTAGGCTCTTGATAGCGTTGGGACCAATCAATGAGGTCAGGATGAACAAGAGGCAAGTCAACAAATGGTTCAAGGTTATAAATCTGAATGATATTATCGCTAGTGACCAAAGAGTCAGAGTCTATCCAATATCCTTCTAAGCTACCCAAATCAGGATTCGTCCTAACAAGAAAAGAATCATCCACTAAGGCAACACGTGGGTTCAAATCCTCTAGTCCTACATGTGATTCGCCAACTACCTCAGGTTGAGAACTATAAGTGTGGATGACATCAACATCCATGTCAACTGTGGAAGGCTCTGAGAAGGAGTCCCATTCATACTCATATGAAACTATGTTTGAACTGCGACTAGGATACTTACACCATGAGGGTCTAGGACATCTTGATGTGGAAGGTCTAGTGTCATCAAGAGTAACACCTTCTCTTTCCATTAAATGAACAAGATTCTTTTGTTGATGTTCTCTGAAAGGATCTTCTACATCTGATTCTTGTTCTAAAGTTGCAACCGACGCATGAGTGACCAAAATATTTGAATCTCCCCAGAGGAGTTTAGTGGAAGGGACCCAATCTTCACACATGTCTTGTTGATTTGTCAAACTAGGTACGTATTACGGTTCATCTTCACTATCCAACTTATCAAGGATAGGAGTAGTGTGCTTGTTGTGATTCACAAAGCCTAAGCCAACAGGCTTCTTAGACTTGCGTCCAAAAAGAGCATGATCAAGAGGTTCAGCTCTAGCATCCAATCTGTGATTAAGAGGGCCATGTCCAGGATAGCCCATCTGTCTAAAAAAGTATACCCTCGTCCATAAGCCTTAGGAGAGGGAGAGAAGTTCTCATTGTGCATATATTTCTCTTCTCTATAAATCTAGTCTCTAACAAATGTCTCTACTTTCTCATCTTGAATAGACACCGAGGACTATACAAATGTGCCAAATAAAGTCATAGTTGAAGAGGAAGGTCTCTTTTCTTGTGAAGGTTTTCCATAAGGTCGAGGTGAAACTGGTAATGTTGTGAGGGAGTTGATTTGATACCCCCCCATGCCAAGGTCTACTAAATTAATCTTGTCTTTACATTCAACTAAGGTTGCATCGAAGTCTTCAGCTTCTCTATTAAGGGGAACATGAGTTCCTACTGAAATTGAGTTAACAGATAAAGTGTTATCCCCGGATGTACAAATCTCTATTCCATTTTAAGGGAACTTAACACACTGATGATAGGTAGATGACACCGCTTGCATATCATGAATCCACGGTCTACCAATTAGGATATTATATGCAAGGGGGTCAGCATCAACTATTTGAAATAAAATGTCTTTTTCAACAAGGCCAATCCTAACAGGAAGGATGACCAACCCCTTAGAACTTTTTTCTGCCTCATCATAGGCTTTGATAGTGATCATTTTCCTGGTATCTATGACTTTTTTAGAATAACCCAACCCTTTTAAAAGAGTAAAGGAACAAATATTAAGCCCAACACCCCCATCTATCAACACGCACCTAACACGGGTTCTATGGATCATGACCTCAATATGAAGAGCAAGATTGTGAGGGTGGTTCAAAGCTTTATCATCATCCTCTGAAAAGGTAAGGTAATGAGGGCTAGCAATGTGGTTAACCATGTTCTAGAATTGATCGACATCTAAGTTGTTGGGGATGTTTGTCGTGTGCAAAGCATCCTCAAGGACTTGCTTGTGTCTCAGAGACAACTCTAAGAGCTCAAAGATCAAAATATGAGCTGGGGTTCTTTGCGACTAATCGACAAGATTATAGCTCAACTTCAGATTAACTATTGGTTTTGAGGTGATATTCTTGGATGCCACTTGCTTAGGTTTACTCAGTTGACTTGAATTGGATCCTCTAATGACAACGAGACCTTGACTTTGTGTGACAACATTGAGGGTTTGCGAGGATGCTCTAGAGTTAGGACCTTGTGGTCGTGGGTTCGAGCCCCATGGTGGGTGCCAAAAATGTGTGCTAAAAATGTGACACACTTCTATGAGTCATTGTATTCAATATTGCTCAAGAATGAGGTCTCAAATGGTGACTCATAGCTCCCTATTCATGGAGTGAAAGGGTTTGTGATGAAGGTCCTTAGTTTAGACCTAGTTATTCCCATGCAATTACACCATGAAATGAGAGATTCAAAGAGGAAGAGCAAGAATCCTAGCCTCCATGATCATCAAATATGCATGCAAATGAAAATGAAAGCTATTCTATATGATAACAATGCATGGAAGGAAACTAATCTATATGATAACAATGCATGAAAGGAAATATACAAATTAATCTATGAAGGAAATATGCAAGTTTAATCTATGAAGGAAATATGCAAGATTAATCTATGAAAGGAAATATGAATCTAAATTAACATGAATCTACTCTAAATGGATTGCCATAGATGCATGAGAGAAGAAGACAAGAAGAAGAAGTTGCATGGTTCAAGCTCAAATGCTCAAACTCTCCTCAAAAATCATTCTCCAAACCTACAACATAACAATAGCATAAAAGTGTATCCATTTTTGAAATGAGAAGGAGAGGTTTCCTTTTAAAAGGCGATGGACGATAGAGATTAAGAGGTAAAAAGAAATGAGCAATGGTGGAGATTAAATCTTGGTTGATCCATGTGCTCATATCTTCAAAAAGCAAAATCAAAGGCTATGATTAAGAGGCATAAAGCCCACCACTTAGGAATATGTGTGGAGAAAAAAGAACTTTATTTATTTTTATTTAATTTATTTACTTTTTCAACACAAAGAGAGATTTAAGTGGGGGTTTTATATATTTAATTAAAAGAGGGATTTTCTTTTAATTAAATAAAATTATTTTCTTTAATTAAAAGGGAGATTTTAATTAAATAAGATAATATTATTTAATTAAGAGAGATTTTAATTAAATAAGATAAGATTATTTAATTAAAATAGATTTTTTTATTAAATAAGATTATTTTATTTAATAAAAAGGGATTGTTTTCTTTTAATTAAATAAGATAATTGATAAAATGATCAAACCATAGGAAATATTGAATTAATTACGATTTCATCAAGGAAATTGATTTGAATTGAAAATGTTGCAAAGCATTGATTCAGGAATTTGATAAATTGATTCTGTCATTTGATAAATTGAAGAATGGGGGCCCATAGTCTAGGTGACCATTTTAGGGTGCATACACCACCTAGATATTTTGTCATTTCTGAACTCAAGTTAATTTCAGTTTAACTCTCTGATAGCGTTGGTCAACACTCCAGTTCTTCTCGAGCTTCTCCATCGGTTTACACTATGTTTCTGGCCGTCGGGTTTGCTTGTGATTCTGCTCATTGGTAATTCTCGTTGGTGTTCTTTCTTGGGCATCACTATGAATTGACTGTCAGTGATCTATATCCGTTGGGTTTCACTGACCGTCGGTGTTTGTAGTCCCATTGTGAATTCTTGTCTTTTATGCATTACAAAAAGCATAATCTTTATCTCTCTGATTCTCTGAAGTCTTTGACACTTTGATTATAACCAATTAAATTATATCAAGTTGACATCAATGACAATACAATCCATTAACTAATTTAATGTCTTGCATTATCCTTCTCCATTTTGGTGATCAACTTAACATCTTCAAACATTCAATCAGTTACATGTCATCAATCTCTCCCTTTGGCATTGATGGATATTTTATACATCATCATACTATACTATCACTAATACAATATGAAATATATAGTTTCATCAAGCTTTCCTAATATAACTATTACAAATGCCTGGCTCTCGGTAAGCTCAAAGTAGCTTAGATTTGTTTCATGCAGAGTGGTTGTCTTCAATCTTCAATCCCTTCAATGGATAGATGTATCATCTGATATCTCTGTTCTGATATGTGTTCTACCTTGACTGTTCCTCTTCTTGATAATCTCTTTTTCCTTTTGACAACATTCTTTCTCTTTGTCTGATTTCTCTCCCTTTGTAACTTCTCTCCCTTGGATGGATATTTCATATGTAATCAATTTCTCTCCCTTAGAATATTGATTAACTCTTCATTTCTGATTCTCAGGAACTTCACTTCATGGATAATGATATAATCTCTTCCTCTTTATCACATCTTTCCTTTTTATAATGAGATCATCTCTCCCTTTTCCTTTATGATAATTAGAAGATCATCTCTCCCTTTGACAACAATGCCAAACAAAAATACTTCTTGATTTATCATTTATATCATGTTTCATCCCTTTGCATTATATATTCCTTGAATTTCCCTATCCATCAACAATATAATTTCCATGCTCTTTGGTGTAGATATTGTACCTTGCATGTACAGATGTATTTGTTGTTGTCAATCACAGTGTTTGCATCAACATGACTAATCTTCATGTTTGGTATAGGCTGATGCAACCTCCTAGTCAGATTATTGACCGATAGACAAGGGTTGAACCCCTAGTCTCTGTCTCAGGTACTCAAATGTATCCTTCGGTAATGACTTGGTGAATATATTAGCTAACTATTCCTTTGATTGAACATATCCTAGTGTCACTTCCTTTGCTTGCACTTGTTCCCTTAGATAGTGATACTTGATAGCAATATGCTTAGTCTTAGCATGAATGATTGGATTCTTAGAAATGTTTATTGCACTGGTATTATCATGATAGATAATTACTGGTTCAAGGATATTCATATGCATACCTTCTAGCAATTGTTTGATCCATGCAATATTAGAGAAATTTGAAGTAGCAGCCACATATTCTGCTTTTGTAGTTGACTGAGAGATGCATCCTTTCTTCTTTCTTATCCATGTGACAAGTCTGTCACCCATGAAAAATGATCCTCCAGTTGTGCTCTTTCAGTCATCAATGTTTCCAGCCCAATCAACATCTGTATAGACTTGTAGCTCAAATTTTCCTTCTCTTTTGTACCATAAGCCATAGTCCTCGGTGTTCTTCAGATATCTCAGAATTCTTTTGACAGCAGTCATATGTGATTCTTTGGAATTAGCAGAGAATCTTGCAACTATTCCCATTGCATGTGCTATATCTAGTCTGGTGTGAACGACATACATCAGTTTCCCAATCATTGATCTATATAAGGTTTGATTTACCTCATTTATCTTGTCTTCTTTTGTCATCTTGCATCCAGTATCCATAGGTGTTCCAACTGGTTTGGAATCTTCCATCTTGAATATCTTTAGCACTTCCTTGATGTATTTAGACTGAGTGATGTAAATGCCTGCATCTTGTTGAAGAATCTGTAGACCAAGAAAGAATTTGATCTATCCAAACATAGACATTTCAAATTCCTTGCTCATTTCATCAGCAAAGGATTTGCATAACAATTCATTTCCTCCAAAAATGATATCATCAACAAAAATTTTAGCAATCAGAATATTACCATCGGTATCTTCTTTTAAGTATAGATTGATATTTTCACTTGTTCTAACAAATTTTATACTAATGAGATATGAGTGAAGTATTTCATACAAGGCTCTTGGTGCTTGTTTCAATCCATACAAGGCATTGTGTAGTCTACATACCATGTTTCTCTTGTCTGGATTAACAAACCCTTCTGGTTGTTCAATGTATACCTCTTCTTCCAATATTCCATTAAGGAATGCAAATTTGACATCCATTTGGTATACCTTGAATCCTTTAAATGCATCATAAGCAAGTAGTATTCTAACTCCTTCTAGTCTAGCAATGGGTGCAAAGGTTTCTCCATAATCAATACCTTCTTCTTGTGCATATCCCTTGCATACTAATCTTGATTTGTTTATAGTGACTTCTCCATTCTCATTCAGCTTTTTTCTGAATATCCATTTGGTACCGATGAAATTCTTGTCATCTGGTCTTAGTACTAGTGTCCATGTATTGTTCTTCTTAATCTGTTCTATTTCCTCATTCATAGCACTAACCCACTCTTCATTCTCAAGTGCATTGCAAACAGATTTAGGCTCAAAATCACAAATTAAACATCTGGTGTTAAGTGAATTACTTCTTGTTCTTGTTCCAACCTTCTTGTCTCCTATGATTTGATTTTTTGGATGATGTCTTCTGACATACTTGGCAAGTTTTGGTTCAGCTTTATGTTCATCATTTTGATTATCTTCTTCACCTTCATTTTCATCTTCATAGTTCGAAACATCATCTTGAGCATTATCCTGATCCTCGGTAATTGTAGTCTGATTCTTGGGTGCAATGTTCTAATGCTTGGGAGCAACACACTATTGCTTGGGTAGAGTGTCAGGTTCTATATAAACAAACCTATTGTAGTCCTTTGGTTCCTTTTTGCTTTCCTTATCATTCTTTTCTGCAAATTCATCTATTTTCACATTTGCACTTTCAATGATTTTGTTAAGACATTTATAAGCCTTGCTTTTGGTTGAATAGCCTAGAAAGATACCTTCTTCACTTTTGTAGTCAATTTTTCTATTTGTATCATCCTTCAATATATAACATTAACTACCAAAGATTTTGAAGTAACTTACATTGGGTATATGACCATACCAAAGCTCATAGGGTGTTTTCTTTGTGTCCTTCTTCAATTGTACTTTGTTTAGTGTATAGACAATAGTACTTACAGCTTCCCTCCATAATATTTGAGTGATGCTTTTCTCAATCATTAATGTTCTTGCATAGTCAACTATTGATCTATTTCTCCTCTCAGCAATTCCATTTTGTTGTGGTGTCCTTAGTGCAGAAACTTGTCTTTTAATTCCACACTCATTGCAATAGTCAGTGAATTCTTCTGAAGTAAATTCCCCTCCTCTATCTGACCTTAAGCATTTCAACTTCTTTTCACTTCATTTTTCTACCATTGCTTATGATTTATCTTTTAAAAACACGACTGTCATCATTCTAGAGAAATCATCAACAAAGAGAATAAAATACCTATCTCCATAGTAGCTCTTTGTTCTCATCAGTCCACATAGATATGTATGGACTAATTCTAGAATTGTAGTAGATGTATGGGTTTTTCTCTTAAAACTAGACTTTGTCATCTTACCTTTTTGACAATTTTTGCACATGATATGCTCGGGCTTAGTTATTGTCGGTAAGCCTTTGACATTCCTTTTGTTGCTTATCTTTATCATGTTGTCAAAGTTCACATGACACAACCTTTTGTGTCATAACCATAAGTCTTCATTTCTAGCCATCAAACAAGTGGTGTTAGTGTCATCAAGATAGAAAAGGTTACCTTTTGTCTTCTCACTGGTACTAATTAATCTTCTTGATTCATTGAAGATCTTTGCCTTCTTATTTTAAAATGCTACTCTGTGACCTAAATTGTTCAACAGAGAAACACTTAACAAATTGTAATTCAATCCTTTAACCCAGTAAGAATTTTCACATTTTATCAAGTTATTCAACATTATGGTTCATTTACCTTCAACTGGACAAGGTGTATAATTTCCCATTCTCACTAAACCACCATTGTAGTATTCAAAAGTCTCAAACTTTTGTTTATCACCAGTCATATGGTGAGTGCAGCCACTATCTATGATCCATAGATCATTTTTACTAACTTTAGATATGAGTGCAATTTCTACATACCTTTCTTCATCTTCATCTGAATCATCCTTCATGGCTACAAATACCATCTCGACGTCTTCTTTTGATTTCGTGTCAGTGTCATCAGCTTTTTTCTCATCTAGGTAACAAGCTTTCTTCCCTTTGTCCTTGTAGTCTTTGGTATCTCTCTTAACAGACTGTCAGTTGCTCCGGTAATCTCTATTTTCACCTTTGTCAAACTTCTTCTCATATGGTGTGTCATTTCCTCTGTCATCTTTTCTTCAGTTTGGACATCTTGCAACAAAGTGTCCAACCTCTTTACAATTGAAACATACAAGTGGTAATTTACCTTTGTATCTGTATTTGCCTCTCTGCAGTCATCTATCCATTAGTGCTTCAATTTCATCAATTCCTTGATCCTCATTATCACTACCACTATAATTTCTAATAACATGTCTATGACTTTAGTTACTTATCTCTAGAGAAGATTTGAAAGTAGATTCTATGGATGGTAAGACATCATTGTCAAACTTATTCATCTCAATTGAAATTAGTCTACCAATCAAACTATCTAGAGTAACTATATTATTTGCATCTGCTCTCATTTATTGAATAATAGAGACTCTAATAGCATAAATAGGCAATAAGGTTATTAAGATTTTGCTTACCAGTGTTTCCTCTTCAAGTACACCTCCAACTCCTCGGATAGAATTTACTACCTCTTTGATTCTATAGCTATACTAAGTAATGTTTTCTCCTTTCATCCTTAGGTCATCAAACCTCCCTCTTAGGCTTTCTGCCTTCTGATCTAAGTACATTAGCATCTCCTCCATGTACAAGCTTCAACTTATCCCACATTTGCTTTGCAGAGGTACAGGTTTTGAAATCTTCAAACTCAGCATCGAAGAGTGATGATGCAAGTTCTATCATCATGCAATTATGCTCATGCTTGACTCTTAATTTCTCAAGAGTATGAGGTCCTGTAGGAAACGCATATTCAATATCTAAGTATTGAACAATATCATTTCCAATGCCTGATAGGTGGAGTCTTATTCTGCTTTGCCATGATGCAAAGTTGTCTTTATTCAACTTGGTCACATCTCGTATGTTCATCTTGTGATTTTTTGCTTGAGTTGTTAAACTCCCTTTCTAAGCACACAAGATCTGATACCAATTATTAGTAATAATTGAGAGGGGGGGGTGGGGGGGCGAATCAGTGACCTCAAAAATATTCCAATAATCAACCCTTAAAACTTAGTACCATAATATTATACCTCTAGTTATCTTCAATCCTATAAGATGAATGCCTCCAAATACTTATATCAATTTACTACTACTTGGAATGCTTTGTAAAACTTTGTATTGTAGATTTACCAAATAACAGTCTGTTAATTTACCAAAAGACATTAAATTATCTAAAGTATACTGATCAATCCAATTAAGTTAAGTGTAATGCAAAACACTAAAGTAATTACTCATAAACACATTAACACATGAATTTTTAACGTGGAAACACTGTTAAGGGAAAAACCACTTGGGACTGGTAACCCAAAATTTTCACTCTTCTAAAGTGAGCTCGGTGAAGAGCCACCCCTGTTAAAGGTTACAAACACACGTTTAGGTGTGACCTTGTTTAAGGATTTAAAATTTTAGTCTGTCACTTGATATCAGGCATCTCTATGCTACCATCCTTGATCAAACACTCACTTGGCCTGTCAATAGGTATCTGGCATCTCGTGTTATCTTGATGATCACACTTTTTGATACTCTATTGGATGCATCTCAATATAGAAAGGACCTTTAAATCTCGCTTGGTTAAGAGACTTTCTAAATCAATGGTTAAAATTAAACAATATGATTTCTTCACATATACAACTTATGCCTGGAAATTTTTAGATCTATTGTAATCTCACAAAACTGCTCTGATCAATATAAATTTGTTTATACCTTTGCTCCACTTTGATTCTACTCGGTGGTGTTGTGCTCTATTGCTTAGTGTCCGCAGAATTCATTAGCTCTTTCATCAGCTTGATTCATCAGTATTGTATGAAGTTAATCTTCATCAGTTTCTCTTCAGCATCCTACTTCATTCTTTCACCCACACCAATTTGTAATGAATTGAGTTGTCTCTTTGTAGACTTGACATCACCATTGTCAAGTTCTTGATCTTCTTGAGCTTGGCGCGATCCACAATTCTTGCTAATCAGATTTAAAGCAAAACTCATGTTTTATCTTGCTGAGATCTTCTTGCTAACTGGACAAAACAACTTCAAATCAATTACTTATCTCTGGATTATCTTGTCGATGAAAACAATGATAACTAATAGTTAACTCTATATTTAGCTCTGCCAGCTAGATATTTTTTCATTTCTAAACTCAAGTTAATTTTGGTTTAACTCTCTGATAGCATCGATCAACACTCCAGTTCTCCTCGGGCTTCTCCGTAAGTTTACACTATGTTTATGGCCGTCAGGTTTGCTTTTGATTCTTCTCGTTAGTGTTCTTTCTCGGGCATCACTGTGAATTGACTGTCAGTGATCTCTATCCATTGGCTTTCACTGACCGTCGGTGTTTGTAGTCCCATTGTGAATGCTTGTCTTTTATGCATTATAGAAAGCATAATCTTTATCTCTCTGATTTTTTGAATTATTTGACACTTTTATTATAACTGATTAGATTATATCAAGTTGATATCAATGACAATACAATCCATTAACTGATTTAATGTCTTGCATTATCCTTCTGCTTTTCAATGATCAAATTAACATCTTCAAACATTCAATTAGTTACATGTCATCAATCTCTCCCTTTGGCATTGATGAAAACATACTACATTATCATACTATACTATCACTAATATAATATGAAATATACAGTTTCATCAAGCTTTCCTAATGTAACTATAACAAATGTCTGGCTCTCGATAAGCTCAAAATAGCTTAGATTTGTTTCATATAGAGTGGTTGTCTTAAATCTTCAATCCCTTCAATGGATAGATGTATCATCTGATATCTTTTTTCTGATATGTGTTCTTCCTTGATTGTTCCTCTTCTTGATAATCTCTTTTTCCTTTTGACAACATTCTTTCTCTTTGTCTGATTTCTCTCCCTCTGTAACTTCTCTCCCTTAGATGATTATATGTAATCAATTTCTCTCCCTTAGAATATTGATTAACTCTTCATTTCTAATTCTCAGGAACTTCACTTCATGGATAATGATATAATCTCTTCCTCTTTGTCATATATTTCCTTTTGATAATGAGATCATCTCTCCCTTTTCCTTTATGATAATTAGAAGATCATCTCTCTCTTTGACAATAATGCCAAACAAGAATGCTTCTTCTTGATTTATCATCTATATCATGTTCCATCCCTTTGCATAATATATTCCTTGAATTTCCCTATCCATCAGCAATACAATGTTTCTGGTCTTTGGTGTAGATATTGTACCTTTTTTGTACAGATGTATTTGTTGTTGTCCATCACAGTGTTTGCATCAACATGACTGATCTTCATGTTTGGTATAGGTTGATGCAACTTCCTAGTCAGATTACTAACCGATAGACAAGGGTTGAACCCCTAGTCTCTGTCTCAAGTACTCAAATGTATCCTTCGGTAATGACTTGGTGAATATATCAGCTAACTGTTCCTTTGATTGAACATATTCTAGTGTCACTTCCTTTGCTTGCACTTGTTCCCTTAGATAGCGATACTTGATAGCAATATGCTTAGTCTTAGCATTCATGACTGGATTCTTAGAAATCTTCATGATCAAAATTTTTGATACTCCATTGGATGTATCTCAATATAGAAAGGATCTTTAAATCCTACTCAGTTAAGAGACTTTCTGAATTAACGGTTAAACTGAAATAGTATGATCTGTTCACATATACAACTTATACATGCAGATTTTCAGATCTATTGTAATCTCACAAAACTATTCTGATCAATATAACTCTGTTTATACCTTTGCTCCACTTTCATTTTTCTTGGTGATGCTGTGCTTTGTTGCTCGGTGTCCAAAAAATTATTTAGCTCTTTCCTTAGCTTGATTGATCAAGTCTGTATGGAGTTGCTCTTCAACATCCTATTTCATTCTTTCACCCACACCAATTTGTAATGAATTGAGTTGTCTCTTTATAGACATGATATCACCATTGTTAGGTTCTTGATCTTCTTGATCTTGGTGTGATCCACAATTCTTGCCAATCAGATTTAAAGAAAAACTCATGTTTTATCTTGCTGAGATCTTCTTGCCAACTAGACAAAACAAGTTTAAATCAATTACTTATCTCTGGCTTATCTTGTCAATGAAAACAATGATAACTACCAGTTAACTCTATATTTAGCTCTTCCAGCTAGATATTTTGTCATTTCTGAACTCAAGTTAATTTTGGTTTAACTCTCTGATAGCATCGGTCAACACTCCAGTTCTCCTTGGGCTTCTCCGTTGGTTTACACTATGTTTCTGGCCGTCAGGTTTGCTTGTGATTCTGCTCGTCGGTGTTCTTGCTTGGGCATCACTGTGACTTGACTATCGGTGATCTCTTTCTGTCAGGTTTCACTGACCATCGGTGTTTGTAGTCCCATTGTGAATTCTTTTCTTTTATGAATTAGAGAAAGCATAATCTTTATCTCTCTGATTCTCTGAAGTCTTTGACACTTTGATTATAATCGATTAGAATATATCAAGTTGACATCAATGACAATACAATCCATTAACTGATTTAATGTCTTGCATTATCCTTCTGCATTTTGGTGATCAACTTAACATCTTCAAACATTCAATCGGTTACATGTCATCAAATGTCAATATCATAGAAGCAAGGGTTACAAGACAAATGATTGCCAAAGATTAAAACATGTCATACAAGACTTGATAGATAATGGTGTTATAACTATGAAGGGACATAAAACAAATGATGATCACATAGCATTTAAAATCCCTCTTCTAAATCATGAGAAAGGAGAGGCATCACCATCAAATAATCACAAAGAAAAAGGAAACTACACTCATACATAAGACAATGTGATCAATAATCTTTCAGAATAAGACTCAAAGGTTAATGTAATTGTTATCAAAGACAAACCAAGATACGAACCTGCCAATGTATTTACATAAAACTAATCCTAGGACACTTTGCGAGGAACCACATCTAAAGTACCTTCCACCTCAAATCAATACAACGTAGTGGATCAATTACAAAAGACTCTAGGACATATATCCATATTAGAGATTTTGAAACTTTCACACACACACACACATAAGGAAATTTTAGAAAGGGCTCTATTGGAAACCATAGTTCCAAACAATTTGGATGTTGCTCAGTTTCAAGACATGGTGGGACATTTGACAACACCTCACTATCTATCTTTTACTGAATATGATGACATGTCTTTGAATCACCCACATAACCTTCCATTACACATCGAAGTCATAATCCATAAACATTAGGTAAAACGTGTCGCGATAGACGAAGGAGTTGGTTTAAACATTTTTACATTGAGTCTTGTCTGTGCATTAAGATATAGAAAAGAGGCAGTAGATCCAAAAAGGAAGATTATAATAAAAGCTTATGATGATGAAGAAAGGTCTTCTAAAGGACTAGTTGTGTTGTCAATTAGAGTGAGACTGGTTCAAAAATATATAGTATGCCAACTTCTAGACTTGAATTTTTCATACAACATACTCCTAGATAGACCTTCAATATATGAAATGCAAGCAGTAGCATCCACATATCACCAATATTTAAAGTTCCCTTACAATGTACAAAAAATCACAATTCCAGAAGATTCAAATCCTTTTCAATATTGCAATATAATTAAACCTATGACTGATGTCATTGTATCCCATAACATAGAAGCCTCTACTTCTATCTCTTCAAATGAAGAAAGTTCCTTGTCCGCTATATTGACGGATTTTGAACAAAAGATCAAATTAAAAAGATAAGGTAATTGGTGAATATTCCTTTAAGCATTCATTATCTCTATTAGATTTACCACTTTCTCCAAGGTCTTATGAAAAATCATCGACATCCAAACTACAAATCTCAAAACCACTCAAGATAATTGATGGTTCATTTGTTAGAGACAGAACACTATTTGAGTAAAACTATGATAATGATCTCTTATAGTGGCTATATAAGGATGAAGAGGAATCATAAAAAGAAGCACAAAATATCAAGATACCAACATATCAATATGGTAAAGGATTTCACATCATGTAAATGATGAGATATGATGGAAAAGGTCATATAGACAATTGATAAAAGGTATTGTTGAACCCATACAACCCACTCCCCAGTATGACAAGGAAAATAAAGGATTCTGTTACAAAGAAAATAACTGTTCTGAAACAAAAAGAAGCTACCCACAATCTCCATGACTTAATTCTCAGATTACAAGCTTGCAGTGAATTAGACTCAAATGAATGAGAATTGGATCTTCCACTTTAGAAGAATCTTGCAAAGATAAAAGTGTTGATGTGACCAAGTCATACATACCTATAATCCACGAGGGACAAATCTCAAGGTCTAGATGATTTGAATTTAGATCACAATATATTGACAATGACTCTAGAGAGGATGATCGAATAATACACGAGGTAGATAATCCCGAGGAGAGTAACACCACATACTTTGGACCTACCATTGAAAAATTTGACCATGTTTCTATCAGGACCCTTACCACTTTTGAACCAAGCCAATCAAATGATCCCTTACTCTTAGTACATCCAAATCTCATTGAATGGGAACAAAATGGACCTATTGAGATAAATACTTTTCCTAATGACCATGCTATTGCTATATATCTCAATGTTGTTGTTCCTATGACAACTTCCACTAGTGAATTTAATAACGAAGCTTCTACTTGAGGGAGTTCCAAGTCTCTTGGTTACAAAATGAATAAAACAAATGAAAGATCTAATGGTGAAAACCATGCAATGGAAATATTAGATCAAGAAAAAGTAAAAAGAAAGGACAAATCTAATGGTGAAAACCTCTTATAGACACCATAAGATGAGAGACTTGACACTCTTCCTGAACATTATCAGGAAAGATCTTCAATAATGATTGAGCCTACAAAATCAATGAATATTGGTACAAAAGAAGGTCCAAACTTCATACACCTACTTGCATCATTGTTAGAGCAAGAGAAACAAGATTTTATCAAGTTTGTCAAGGAAAGATAAATTAATTTTGCTTGGTCATATGTTGATATGCCATGAATAGATTTGGATTTGATAATGCACCATTTAAACATAACTCCAAGAGATAAACCAGTAAAATAGAAGCTGAGACAAATGCATCCACACATAGCTTTGCAAGTGAAAGCAGAATTGAAAAAATTGTTAGATATGCATTTATCCAATCAACCGCCTATGCAGGATAAATATCAAATATTGTACCTATTTCTAAGCCTGACAAAAGCATAAGAATATGCATATATTTTAGAGATCTTAACAAATCATGCCCAAAGGATTATTTTCCTTTGCCTAATATAGATAGCATTATACATTTGATAGCTGGTCATGCTATGTTATCTCTAATGGATGTTTTTTCTAGCTACAATAAAATCAAGATAGCACCAAAAGATTGGGATAAGACAACTTTTATGTGTCCTTAGGGTACATTTTGTTGGAATATCTTACCTTTTGGGTTAAAGAATGTAGGTGCAACATGTCAGTGAGCAATGACTATAATGTTTCATGATATAATGCAAACATTCATGGAAGATTATGTTGATGATGTGCTAGGAAAATTATTCAGTAGAGAAGAGCATCTTAATATTCTAGCTAAGGTCTTTCATATATTGGAAAAATTCAAAGTACGTCTCAATCCAAAGAAGTGTTATTTTGGAATCACATTTGGAAAGCTCTTGGGTTACATAGTTTCAACTCGATGCATAGAGGTAGATCCAACAAAAGTTCAAGCGATAATGGAAATTTCATCTCCTTAGAGCATTAGTCAACTAAGATATTTACAAGGAAGGTTGCAATCTATCCAAAGGCTTATTTCACAATTGGTGGATAGATGTCATCCATTCACTCAGTTTTTGCACAGGAATGTTACATTCTAGTGGGAAACAACATGCAAAGAAGCTTTTGATCTATTAAATAAATACATAATGAATCCACCCATTATGATGTAACCCATATAAGGAAAACCATTTTTCTTTACATATAAGGTACTAAAAAATCATTGGTAGCTCTTTTGGCACAACGTGACTTTGAGAGAAAAGAGAGAGCTATCTATTACATCAGCAGGATAGTAGTCAATTATGAGCTTAAATACACATTTATTGAAAGAGCATATTTAGTTGTGGTGTTTGCATCTCATAAATTGCGACACTATATGTTGGCACATCCTATTAAGATAATAGCTAAGATAGATCCGTTGAAATATATTCTCAGCAAAGAAACATTAACAGGGAGATTGGAAAAGTGGATAATTATATTGAGGGAACTTTATATTGAATACATGGATAGGGAATCCATCAAAGGTCAAGTAATTGCATATCAATTAGTTAAAGCTCCATTAAAAGATGAAAAACCTTTTCACATTCAATTTCCAAATGCAGATGTTCTTACAATAATTGTTAGGATTAGGTAATATTGAGAGGGGGTGAATCAATATTACATCACTTTATAAACTTATTTAACCAATTCAAACTCAACCATGCAATAACTGAAATGAAAAGAACATACACATAAAGTAAACAACTCATAACACCATGATTTGTTCACAAGGAAACCTTGGCCAAGGGAAAATCTCGGTGGGGATGATACCCACAAATAATGCACTAGGAGTATAGTGTCCCTGTTAGGAGACCTAGCCCTATTAGAATCTAAATATTACATTTAGTACATTTCCCTGTTAAGGGATTGAAAACCCTATTAGAGGTATACAATGAGCACACTACTCTACAATAAGAAAATTTGTTCTATTACAATGATTTATCAAAAGTGAACGGTACAAGCATTTTCTATGCTTAATTAGTCCCAATTATAGCTTGCATCAACTTATGTTTGATCCTGACATCACAATGTATCAACGCATTCAACATATCCTCTTCGCATCTTAAAACATCTTCATATATACTCAATCTCAAAAAAGATTCTTCCAGTCGGCTCTCAAGAACACCACAAAACGTGTCCAACACTTAACCAAATATAAAATCCATATTCAATGATCATACATTAACAAAAGTGGGATAGGAACCAATCCAAATCCAACTTAGCACTTTTTTTATTCTACCTTATACTCCCTTAATCATTGCGACCATTCAATTATTTTGTATTGTTGTTATATTGTCTTTGCCTGTATTCAACATGTTGTAAATCTCAACGATCAAATCCATAATACAAATGACCTTAAATAAAGGTCTACTATATCCCAAAATGTCTCCCTATAAGCTTTCATGGCTTAGATCTTCATATATTGTGCTCGCTGACCAAAACTGTGTGATTGTACACTGTAAATTGCATTTTAGACTTGGTCATTTTTACAAATTTAAATATCCAAAACTATGTTGTACTCCAAGCGACCATGTAGATGAGTAGTGTTGCCATAAATGACAACATCTATGAAATCCTAAATGGTCCACTTGCGAACAATATCCCCCTTTGGCATTGATGACAACACTTAGTGAAAAATGACTAAGTGCTCAATACCAAACTATTGACTAAGTACATATTATCTTCTTCATACATATTACTTTTTTCATACATATTACTCCCCCTTTGACATCAATGGAAAAGGTGTACCAAAAATATAGTATCTATATACAAATAAAAATTTAGAACTTCTCACCAAAATTCAGACCATGTAAAGTATATCTTGGAAAGAGGTTTCCAAGATCTTCGCCTCTGTAGTCCATATCTTCACCAAAATAAGACCCACATGAATCAATCCATTTAGTGAAAATGATAAAGTCTTAGCTCCCTTTAGTTCTATAGGCATATTATCAGTGAGTGCCTTCATTATTGCCTCCATGTAAGAAAGGTATTTTTCAAGAATTGATAGTTTGGGAGTCATTAAACTCTTCAACACATTAAATCTTCCTATCACTCTCCCTTTCTCTTTTTCCAGGACACTAATTTTTTCCAATATTCTGGACACTTATTTATCCAACTCTACAACAGTGTGTGAGGAGGACTCACAACTATGTATCAACTTATTCAGATTCTTTCTATCATTGTCAATGATATCTTCAATTTCGTAAGGTGCTTGATGATATTTATACAATAACTATATAGATTCATTCCATGTCCATTATAGGTCTTTACTTCAGTAATAGTGTTACTTAGTATGCTCTAGTTCCATGTGATTGACTTGCATAAACTCTCAAGTTTCTTCCCCAAGTATGTCCATTCATCTCTTACTTCTATGATCTTCTCCAGAAACTCAAAGTGACTATCAAAGTCATCTAATGATTTGATCAGGTTCTCTGTTGTATCCTTTCCTTGAAAAGTGAAAGGTAGGGGTAGGAGTTTGTTGATAGTATCAACTGCCCTTTCTAGTACCATTGACACTTTCTCTATTTTTGTTTAGATCTCTCTTTTTATTTGGAAAAGGATATGTAAGATAGCTTCATTAGTTCATCCTCATCCATTCTTTCTACATCACTTCTTAGAGTTTTATCTCCACTTGCCAATAATAAAGCTGAAGAAATAGATACTTGTGTTTCTTGCTTAACTTAAACTTAAACTTTTGCTTCCTTAACTGCCTCAACTGTACTCTCTTTCTATTCTTCCTTAGTGTCAACTACCTTCTCTGTCTCATTCAGTTCATCACTTCCATCAACACTAGTAATAATATCCTCATTCCCTTGAAAAAGGGTCACTTACATCCTACGAAGTGTCCAAAGACAAAGGCACACCAGCAACAAAGAAGTTTGGTTGCTTTACTGTACTGACAAATTGACTATTATCTTCTGCATCCTTAGATGTATCAAGATTTACTTTTTCAACCTTGGATGATTCTCTTCTTAGAACAGTTTTAGGCTTAGTTTCCTTGCGCTTAGGAGGTGAATATTTCTCATCCTCAACTTCCAATAGAACCTTATCAATAGCTTTATGCGTGTCATCTATGACCTCATCATATTTTCTTCCCATTATCTTTATTAGCCTTGCTTTAATTCTCGACAATGGTTTTATTGCTTTTAATATCCTCTCATGTTCATCATGAGATACAATAGGTAGCATATCATCTATACCTTTCCTTCTTATCTTCTCATCCTCTTTTAGTGCTAATTGTTTTCTAGTTTCCAATTTATCATACAATTCTTTAGGTATACTATCTTCTATCTCAAGTAGATTTTTCTTGAATGCAAGCATACGATCTATTAAAAAATCTTCAATAATAATCCTACCTTTCTCATCAAAACTATCATAATATTTAGAAAACTGATTGAGCTTTCCTTGATCAATGATTCTCTTAGCCATAGTCTTTAGATCTAGTTTCCATAGTTGTCTTTCCTCTGTTTTCTTCTCTTCCACTTTCTTTTCCTCTACTTTCTTCTCTTCCACTTCAGTCCTCTGCTTCTTTGGTGGATAATTTTGTTTGGAGGACCTTGTTCTCTTCACTGGGATCTCTACCTAATTTCTCTATTTTCAATGTCCTTTTGGGTGGTTCAGGTGTAGTATCAGGTACATCTACTACACTAGGAGGTCGACTTGTAGTCTTTTTAGTTTCTGTAGGTGAAAGGGTTGCAAGATTAGTGCTTGGCAATCTAGAAGCACTCTAAGTCATCTTTTTCCTTATCTCCTTCATTTTCTCCTTAGTAATACCATCGTTTTCTGCTAGATCATCCACAAATTTTTCTAATTTTCTCTTCCTTTCCGCTTTAGTCTATTCTTCTCTTATCTTAGAAGATTTCTCTTTACATGTCCTCCATGTTTCTTCAGGTGGATCAATCTCTGAGGATAGTACATGTTCTACTTGCATTGTTAAGACCTCAAAACTAACTTCATATCCCATAGGGTAACACCATTTCATCCTTGGTTCTATTTCCTCGAAGCACACATAATAAGTTTTAACCATGAAGCATATTATATCCTTATACTTATCTACCATATCTTTAGATATCCTCACTCTTTATTTGATCTATCTCTATAGAATCTTGATCATACCAAGTAGTTCTCCATCAACCCAAGTAAAGTTCTGTCTCCTATAACTATTTGTGATATGTATACCAATAGGTTCATTATCCTTCCATGCTCTAGGGTGCATTCTAGGGAATTTATGTATAATGTGGATATACATGTATATTAACAATGACCCAAACCTGAATGCTTTTGACTTATCTTGCTTTATCTTCTTTACATTTTCCATAAATTGATGTGCAAGTACTTTGTAAAGTTTATATTTAATATTTTCTTTCACCATTCTATATGCCATCATAATAACTTCAGTTGATACTAAGTTAGGTCAGCTGATGTAGTAGAGTTTGTAACCCAAAATCATCAAAACTAATCTCACATCTTGCTGAAAGATGTTGGCTATGGTCATCGCCCTCTTATCTCATCTAGAATGAGTTAGGGTTTCCACTTGCTTCTTCATTTTCTTCTTCGTAATAGGAATAACACCAAAATTGTCCAAACCTGTTATGTCATGAATCAACTCACTAAATATCTTCACAGACTGATCTCCAATCTAGATAAACTCATCTTGTACTCTGCTCAAGACAATATTAATCTATTCTTCTTCGTCAAACTCATACAGTTCTTCCATTTGCATAATGTTGAGATTCTCTAGACGAACGAACTCATCCTTCCATTTTTCATCTTCCTTGATCATATCCTTCATCTCCTTGTAGATCTCAAAATCTCCCAGAGACTCATATTTATAATGTATGTATGCCCTAATATCCTCAACATTTAGAATGTCATAGGGTGTTTGTGAAAATGCGCCTTCGGGATCATCTTCGGTGGATTTACAGGGATGTTTCTTAAACTTGTATGTAGGTCTTTCATTGACATCAAAAATCAATGGAGTATCCATAATCAAAGCTCACAAATAATCAAATTACCTCTTCTTCAATGAATTTGTGAATTTTCATTAGCCAATTGCAAGGTGTCCTGGTTTTCCTTCTTGTTTTACTAATCTCCTTCAACTCTGCTTCGAATAGTGAATATATATGTTCTACTGAGTAGACTTATACTTCACCATGTAAGAATTGACACATTTCCCAATAAACTTAACTCTACAAATGATCTAGTTGATCAATAATCTGGTGATTACAAGATATAATGTGTACATAGCTATGCGATCTCAGATAGACATTTCAAATCAAACATATATTCTCTCCATAAGCTCGCAAAAGCTTATTCCACATAAACAAGGGCTGGATAGTTTTTTGTTGTATTTATCAAAAGCTCTCCCTAAAGCCATGCTTGGACATTTAGGTTAATGTAAAAACATCAAGCGAGGGTTCAATAGCATCTACTAAATCTCCTTGAACCTTAGGCTCACTCTGCTCCTTCACTTTCCAAACTTTACCACTCTCTTTCACAAATTATTTGTCAAACTCTTCCATGTATTCTACCATACTTTTTCCAACATCACCAACATTTTTCTTTATAAAAATAGGTGGTCGTCTTTTGTTACCTGTAGCACCATTATACCTACAAAAATTCACTATATGTCCTTGATTGTTACATTTGTAGCATGTACGAGGTGATTTTTTTTTATTAACCTGTAACCTGCAGTTCCTTGCAATGGTCCAAAGTTGTTGCATTTGTAACTGTAACATATAAAATAGAGGTCACCAAAATGTAACATAAGAAAAGATGTCACATTTGAAAATGTAGATGTTTGTGTGATGTGTGGGGAAGATAAGATGTTCCTTTTAACCTCGAATGCACAAATGAAAGATCCAAATTGATTAACCCAAAAGAAGGATCAATGCACAAATGAATCATTCATTCAGAAATGAGAGCAAAGAGGAAAGATCTTAAATTCCCATTTTAGAAAGGAATGTATATGATAGTTCTAGGAATTGAAATGGATGAGATGAAGTACCAACCTTAAAATAGTGCAGATCAAAGAACATTGTTTTCTGAGGTCTATAGGCTATTTCTGGCAAAACTAAAGTATGATCCAAAACTAGAACGTAGAGACGAACAAAACCCAAAAATCATTTTCCGTTCTGATGTCGTCTTATGAAAAAAGTTGACCTTGACCCACAAATGTCAACCCTAACCCAATAATGTCGACCCTGACCTAGATAGATCTGAAAGTGACTCTGTTCACAGATCCTGAAAGTTTGTCGAAAAGGGTATCCAGATCTGGGTTCAAATCTGCAGTCTTGAACCTGTACCTACAAGAAAAAGAGGTTTTTTTGTTGGGGGGGAGGGGTTTTCCTTGGTCAAACCCCAGTTTTGGAATTAACCTTAAATATATGTAATTGAAATTGCAGAAATAGACAAAGTAAATGCATAAATTCACCTTGCTTGTAAAAGTCTTTATGGAGGATTTGAATCCTTGAATCCACAAGTATGAATGCACCAATGGATCTAGAATGTAGGATGTAGGATGTATCCAGTCAATTGCTTGTAGATCTCCAACACCAAATCTTGAATGGGTTCTTGAATTGGAAGAAGCTTAGAAGAAGGTGGATGGAGAGATCACTAAAAGGGCACCATGTAGCTTCAATCCTTCAATGAAATCCAATGGATCTCCTTCATGAAAATGGATACTTGAATGAATGAATTCTTTCTTGAAATCTTGCTTGCTTGAATCACACTTGAAGATGTCTTGAGAATGCTTGATCACAATTAGAAGACTTAGAGAAAATGAGAGAGAAACCTTCCCTTTTATATGAAATCAGGGCACAATCTTCTAAGGAGGCCTACATAGGAGGATTAAATTCCCATTAAATCCTTTACCCCTAGGAGAGGACCTATATTAAATATAATTTAGGAATCAGTGCTTCGGAACTCGATACAACCGACTCGGAAGTGGGAAAGAACTTTTTGCAAAGACTGACATCCAGAAACTGGAAGACCCTGAAGTTTGAACCCTAGGTCAAGGTCGAGGTTGACCCTGACCAAGGTTAGGGTCAAGGTTGACATAGACCCAAAAGTTCGACCCTGACCTTGAAGTCTAGAATCTCAGGTCTGCAGTCCAGAATGCAGAAATCAGGCTGGAAAGAAGTGGAAAGAGGGACAGAACAGGGGGAAATCTAGGTCTAGATCAGGAACCCATTCAAGGTGCTTGATATGACCCCAAACCACTTACTCGGAAGGATAAACACGTCTACAATGGAAGTGCTTCCATTTTCTGACTATATAGTAACATGTAAACTTAGTTGTTGTTTCCTCTTTGATGTAGTCTTGTTTAGTGTGAGAATGATCAGATTTTCTACATTCTATCTTCTCGTGTCCATATTCATAGTAATTGAAACAATAACCAGAAAAGGGTTTATAAGGAACTTTACCTCTGCAATCTCTCTTCATGTGACCAATTTTGTTGCATCCAAAACATATACCTTTGAAAGGTTTGATCTTCTCTCTAGCTTCTTCTCTAGTAGATCTTTCTACATCTGTCTTTTCTTTAGATTTTTTTTTCTTGACATTTGGAAAATTCAACTTTATCAAAGACAATTCATGTCATATCACCTTTAGGCTTCTGTCTTTCCCTCTGTTCATCAATCTTGTCACTTCTTGCACGAAATTTTTCAATGTTATTATTAGCCTCAACAAGTTCTCCTTTAATGATTTGATTGTATTTCTCTAATTCATGATACTTGATAATGTAGTCATCAAGTTCAACCTGCATCTTTCCCATGTGAACATTTGTATTCTTTAGGATCTCTTCAATTTTGGTTTTTTCCATATCTCTCTTGTTGAAATTCTTTAGCCATCTAAATATAAGTAGTTTCATGTTGTTGCTTCAATGTTTCTTTTTCTTGTTCAAGCTGCCTGATCTGATCAAACGAATCATCATCATATTCCTCTTTTATCTTATCCATAAGGTCTTGCCTTTGGTTCCTAGAAAGTTTAATATGTTCCTTAAGCTTCTTGATGAAACCTTCTGCTCTTCTCAATTTGAATTTCAAATATCCATTCTCATCTTTATCCTTATCAAGGTCTTCAAGTATTGCTTAAAAGTTCTCTTCCAAACTTGAATCCATCTGGATCTCCCTTAAGCTGTTAGGATTTCTCTTCAAGGGCCACAAGCTCTGATACCAATTGTTAGGATTATGTAATACTAAGCGGGGGGGGGGGGGGGGGGGGGGNGGGTGAATCAGCATTACAACACTTTATAAACTTATTTAACCAATTCAAACTCAACCATGCAATAACTGAAATGAAAAGAACACAAACATAAAGTAAACAACTCATAACACTATGATTTGTTTACGAGGAAACCCTGGCCAAGGAAAAACCCCAGTGGGGATGATACCCACAAATAATTCACTAGGAGTATAGTGTCTCTGTTAGGAGACCTAGCCCTCTTAGGAGCTAAATATTATATTGATTACATTTCCATGTTAAGGGATATAAAACCCTGTTAGAGGTATATAATGAGCACACTGCTCTACAATCAGAAAATCTATTCTGTTATAATGATTTATCAAAAGTAAATTGTACAAGCATCTTCTATGATTAATTAGTCCTAATTATAGCTTGCATCAAATTCTATTTGATCCTAACATCACAATGCATCAATGCATTCCACATGTCCTCTTCACATCTCAAAACATCTTCATATATACTCTATCACAAAAAAGATTCTTCTAGTCGGCTCTCAAGAACACCACAAAATGTGTCCAACACTTAATTAAATGTAAAATCCATAGTTGGTGATCATACATTAACAAAATTGGGGTAGGAACCAATCCAAATCCAACTTAGCACTTTTATATTCCATGTTATACTCCCTTAATCACCGTGACCATTAAACTACTTTGTATCACTATTATATTGTCTTTGCCAATCTTCAACATGTTGTAACTCTTAGAGATCAACTCCATAATAAAAGTGATCTTAACTAAAGATCTACTATATCCAAAAATGTCTCCCTCTAAGATCGCATAACTTAGATCTCTATATATTGTGATCGCTGACCAAAACTATGTGACTGTACATAGTAAACTGCATTTTGGACTTGGTCATTTTTACAAAACTTAATATCCAAAACTATTTTGTACTCAAGCGACCATGTGGATGAGTAGTTTTTCCATAAATGACAACCTCTATGCAATCCTAAATGGGCCACTTGAAACACCTTTTCACATTAAATTTCCAAATGTCGTTGTTCTCACAATAACATATTTACCATGGAAATTTTATTTGATGGATCATATACTCAATATGGGCCAGGTGATGTAATTTTGTTGATTTAATAGTCATGCATATTATATCATAATCATACATACATCATAAAAATAAAAAAACATCCATACATTAGACATGTGTATATCTCATATCATGACAAATCGTATGCATACATGCAAATAAAATCATTTAATCATTGAATGGAATTTAATGTACATCATCAAACATATCATCATAACCACAATATCCATATAAGCATACATCATGAAATTGATCATTTCCATTACATCATCATATCCACAATATCCATAGAAACATACATCATAAAATAGGTCATTTTCATTGCATCATCATATGAACATAAAAATCATCATAACCAGAAATCATGTAAATAAATAGGATCATCTAAGCATCATTAAATCATAAGAATCATCATCAATGTCACATCATGTAAGTATCCAGAACATAAAACATCTATGCATAAATCATGTACATCCATCATGTAAATACTGCATAAACGAATTCATAAAACATGTAGAATGCATCCATCTAATATCCATTGTATATCATAAACTCAAAAAATAATCAATGTCTATGTGTACAATGATATAAAGGTATCTAAAAGATATATCAAAATATGGCAGGAATCATGAAAGTGTCTAACAACATGTGTATACATCATCAAAAGTATGGATCAAAGTAGACTAACATGCGCTCCCTCTAGAAGATATTAGCCTCAGACCAACACCAGACCTAGATGGGCCTGCATCTAGACCACATGGATCTCTAGAGGTAGGACCTATGATTCTTATACTCTTTGTACGCACTCATCTAGATGCGGCCCTAGAACTCTGTACAAATGATGGTGCTCATCTCTTCAGGGGCACTAGCTGAAAGTACATAGTTTTGTAGTACCCACCCCTCCTCGTACGATAAGACAACTCTTAGAGAGTATAATAAGTCACCCCTATGCCACTATCTTTTCTAAGGTCTCCACCATAGACTCAGCTCACCTGTATCTCTTAATGGATGTATAACACTCTGTAGTGAGTATAGCAATATGAGCTTGTGCCCAGGTAAGTTGAGCCTCTAATTGTACAATCTGAAACTATTCCTCTATGAGATGACCCTGTAATCTTTGGAAAAGAGCCTATATGGATGTCATCTATGCCTACTACTGGTGAGAAAGCACTATAATCCATACCTATCTCTGGATTAGTTGCTCATGTGTAACTGGCAATTGAATAGGGGCATACTATGTACCTGCAACCTATAACAGGACATCCTATATATCTATATCTTGTCCTAGAGCCTAGGGTGGAGATCTATCTAATTTCCTGTATCAAACCACTCTAATCCATCCTAGATCTCCTAGTGGATCCCTCTTTGCTAATGTGACAACCTGTCCCCTGTGACCACCTCCACCACCCTCTCCTTTTTCATCATCATCACCTTCATCATAACCGCCTCCAACATCATCTCCTCTATCATCACCCCCTCCACCTATCCTTTGTCTCCTCAGTCGTGGCTACTCATCATCATCAAAAGTGTGCATAGGCTCATCCGACGTAATCAACCTAGGAAAAGGATGCTTTGCAAATGTGACGGTGAAAATGGTGATCAATGGTATACCACCATATTCAACATACATTGGAATACCAAACTCCCAACAAGATGAATTTGATTAGCACAACCAAGAGACTAAGGGTGCAAATTCATGATCCACACAAATGTGGGAGGGATTTTTGTGGATTTCTTATAATAAAGATGATGATGATATGTAAACTAAATGACTAAGTAAAGTAAATACAATAAGAGAAATGAACTTATCTTGATCTAGGAGAGAAAAAATAAATTTCAGATCTGATTATTACTATCGCAAAATTTGTCAGGAACATAAGCTGTTGTAGATCTAGAACCCTAATGCGTGTATCTTTCAACTATGAAAATTATAGATTCCCAGGTCTAGTTCCAACTCAAGTTGGCCTTGTCTAGGAGACTCCAAATATGGTGAATTTTGTAGAGGATTCATCACTGGTTCTATAAGTATGAAAATGTGGGTCTGAAACTATGCCACTTGTTCTTGCACACAGAAAAGAAGGGGAAATTATTGAGGGAAGGGGCTCGCCTTAGTCAAGCCCCTATATAGGAATTAACTTGGAAATGAAATAGATGTAATTGAAATAATGCTGACATGTATTAGAGATTAGATCTAAACAATAGAATATATCATACCATGTAGATGAAATTGTCTCTAAATATGTTATCAAGAATGTTGATGAAATAGCTTTGATTCAACACAAAAACTAAAAGGAAATCATGAAAGTCAAAACCTCATGTAATAGATGTTGTAATTCACCTCAATACTGAATTGAAGAAGAGGAAGACCTGGTGTAGGGATTTAGATCTCCTTCCTTAGTGTCAAACTCCTTTGCTTGTAATCTAATGGCGAAAAGAGCTAGATACATGGAAGGAAATGCCTTGAATGCTTGATGACGAATGTCTTCCATGGATTTTTGTTTTCACTTGAATGTCTTGAATGGATAATAGTTTTCTCAATAATTCTTGCATGAAGATGATATATGAAAATGAGAGGAAGAGGTCCCCTTTTATACACATTTTGGGGTTCAAATTTTGCAAGGTTGATCTCAGTTAAGCACCTAGGAGAAACAACCCCACATCATGTTCAGAGCCCACTAAATGAAAAATCCCTAAGACAAGGCCGACCTAAGTTGGCCTAGTCTAGGACAAGTTCAACTTAAGTCGGCCTACTCTAGGACAAGGTTGACCTAAGTTGTCCTTGTCCAGGTAAAATTTTTTAAAGCTAGCCCGAGACCTATGGTTGTGTGCTAAGAGAGGTATCTGAAAGCCTTAGTTTGTCAAGAAATCATGACAAATCCTGAAATGTAAAATGTATGTAAAGGAATTAGGAGGGAAATGATTATGGATGGATGGAAAATGGAAAAATATGCATAGAAATTAGAGCCAACTGCAAGTTTGAAGGAGGAGGACCTATATCTGAATTGAAGATGCATTTAAGTGAAGTATGAGGTCCTACCATCAGGAACACACTAAATAGGTCCCAAAATGGTCCCAAAATGAGCACAAATTAAGTGCTTACTTTTTAGGAGGATACAGTAAAATATTGTGAATATTGGGTGGTCACCCCTCTATCAATGCAATGAACATTCAAGTCCCAGGCTTGAGCTCCAAGTGTAAGGTACTATGCGCATATTGTCTCATAACAAATAGAAGGACCCTATTCTACCCTCTCCTTGTATGTTCGAGTATACAAGGTTGTCCACTATGGCATCCCCTGTACCCTGCCATACTATTTGAATACAGAGGAAATAATGAATTTCTCAATAATATAAGGGGTGCAACCTAGAAAATAATGAGACACAAAAATATATGGCATCTCAAGGGCATCCTCCTTTCAAGGCTCACAATATAAGTACAACCTCCAAACAACGGTATCCAGATCACCCAAGACCCATCACCAATACTTGAGCTTATCTATCTTATGTTGGAAAACCACACCTAAATAAGCATAAATATATGGCCTCCCTATTGGTTGGTCTCCCTTTCCCAATGGACGAGTAATGGGTATATGCTCATAGGTCCAGGTCAGTAACAACAAGACTCTAGTTGATAAACTATAAATCCCATTGTAAACTACCTAATGCAAATTGTGATATAGATGGGAAAACATACAATATCCCCAAGTGTATCAGGTACCCTTAGTAAGCATGCTCTCTAAAACCCAGCCCCAACCAAAAAATAAACCATTGGATCTCCTACCGGGACACAAAAAGCCTCAAATGAATCTAGCAAGCATAGATGGAAGTGGTTGATACATATCTACCATATTATGCCATGACACATCATGGCCACATATCCCCTCATCATAAAAAATCCTCCTTAATGCATCGATGCCTCCTTGCTCCTTAGGATCATACATAACCAAGTATCCCATCACAAGGATCCTCAAAATCCTGTAAACATCCTCTTGAGTGACTCTAATCTCACTAGTCGATAAATAGAAAGTTTTGTGGTCACTATGCCACCGCTCAGATAATGTTGTCAACAAACCCCTATTAACCCTATATTGAGGCATATTTAGGAGAGAACCCAAACCACATGCAGTAATGATGGAATGATCCTCCTGCACCAATTGGGGAATCATGCAAAATATCCTCAGGTATTGACCCTAACTCATCAATAAATACCTCGGATCCTATAATCAAGATGAATCACAAATTCAAAAAGTAATCAATTTAATTTATTCATCTATTAATAAAAAAATCTATTAGTCTCATCTAATCAATCAATCTAATAAGCTCAATGAAGATTTCAATCAATCTCATTGAGCACCTATCATTTCCTCTCATCTATCATGAGGGCAAAAATTAATTCATCTATCAAATAAAATGTATCTTTAAGATATATATAAGTAGGGGGTGTAATGTGTGTATACTACCTCCTAATCCAAGACAAGGATATCCCAATTGATTAACCAAAAGGAGATGATCAATGCAAAGAGGAATCATCTGATTATGGATAAAGAGGTGAAGGGGTCTAATTTCTTAATTATAAAGTGAAATAGTAGATCTGAAAGATTAGAATGAAATGAAACACTTATCTTGAAATGTAGAAGATCTGGAAATACCCGTTTTCAGGTGTCTGTACTAAGTTTCTAGAAATTCTACAATTGGATATGGAATAGAAATACAGAGATGAAGAAAACCCATAAATCTTTTCCTTTTCTACTCTAGGTCGACCTTGACCCACATACAGTTTGACCTTGACCCCTTTATGTCGACCTTGACCTGCACTGCTCCGACAAAAATTCTGTTTGCGGATCCTAAAAGTTTTTCGAAAAGGGTATCCAAATCTACTCTGTAATTCATTGTTCTATACCTGTATGTGAAAGCAAAAATGGTTTTGTTTATTGGGGGAGGGGTTTTCCTTAGTCAAACCCTAATTTTAGGAATTAACCTTGAAATCAAAATCAAAATGGAGAATGCTAACAAGTAGTAGAAGTAGATCTAACAACGAAGCTATGATATTCAATAGATATGCAATTGTATTTCAAATGTAAACAAGTATATTAATATGAAAGATTAGAATCAACATTGAAAACCATAAATGTAAATCAAAACCTCCATGATTATATGCTTGGAATCCACCTTGAAGGAAGAATGAATGAATCTTGAGGATGCACAAAGGATCTTGAAGGAAGATCACACCACCATGGTGTATAGATCTAGGGTTTGAATGCTTGAATCCTTGATCTTCAATGGAGAACTTGAATGTTTAAGAAGAAGAATCAAAAACCTTGATTTGAACACTTGGAATCTTGAAAGCATGTATAAAGATTATGCATAGATAAGATGATCCATCCAACTTAGTCTTAAATCTTAAGTCTTGCATGCTTAGTCCTTAGAAAATGAGAGAAGAAAGGATTCCTTATATAAAATTCTAGGGAACAAACTTTTAGAGAGGCTGACATAGGAGAATTATATTCCATTTAGGCCTATACCCCTAGAAATAGACCTATATTAAATATCTTTTAAGAGCCGCCACTTTGAAACCTGAAATAGCCGACCCGGAAGTGGGAAAATAAAATTTTGAGTTTCCACTGCATCTGACAAACTTTCCAATGGAAAAGGGGGACCTAGGTCAAGGTCTAGGTCAACCCTGACCTAGGTCAGGTTCAAGGTCAAACCTGACCTAGGTCAAGGTTGAGGTCGACCTTGACCTAGGTCAGGGTCGAGGTTGACCTTGACCTAGGGGGTCAGGACCCCTGGAAAATATGCCAGGTGAGTGCCCAAAGAGGCCCAATCAGGGTCCTAAACAGGCATAGAAGATGGAAAAGGGGCATAAATTAGAGGACAACATGATGATGGCCAAAAATACCCCCTAAGCAGGGCTAAACAGTCTTAACATGGAAGTGCTTCCATTTTAAGATGACACATTAAGCCCCCACTTTAGCGGGAGTATGGAAATTGAGCATACTTACGGTAAAGTTAGAAGAAAGACTCCAGTGGACCGCAAAAAGGTAGAACATCACTTAGTTGAGGACGTGATCCCCCAAGACAAGGATTCTAAATCAATGTACACACACAAGGGCACATAAACAAAGAGAAAACAAAGACAAAGATAAAAGACAAAAGACACAAAAAAGTGGTGTTAGTACTAAAACAAACCCAAATCAACTAGCAAAGGAAATCCTACTAGGAAATGCTTCCTATACTAATATCATATTTTGAAAGCTATCATAAAAGAATAAATGAATACATAAGAAAGACAAGAGCAACACTATAAATAACATAGCTTCATGATCTAATCCTACTAGCATGAAAGCGAAAGAGAGAAAGGAGAGAGTGATTACCAAGCCTAGTAAGATGCCCACCTTACCGTGAATCACCAAGGAGGGAGAGCCCAACAGGTAGTCAAACCTAATAGTTTACCCATAAACTATTCTTTGTAGTTGTAATGCATCTTTTGACAGCTTTTGGAATACCCATATATCCACATTCTTGTATCACTGTGGAATATAAAATGCATGCCTCTTCAGGATTTAGCAACTTATGTGTGTTACCTTCCAAGGATTTAGCATATATAAAATTGAAAATGCGTGTCTTTTTAGGATTTAGAAAAAATGAAAATGTGTGTCTCTTCAGGATTTAGCAATTTATGTGTGTTACCTTCCAAGGATTTAGCAAAAATAAAAATGTGTGTCTCTTCAGGATTTAGCAACTTATGTACATTACCTTTCGAGGATTTAGCATGTTGTAAAATGTAAACTATAGTATAAGGGATACCCTATATATGCCCCCTCCTTATCATGGCTACCTAATAGATAGGATAATGAAGAGAAGGAGGATACCTACTTCACAAAGTAAGGAGATATCCTGTTAGCAACAATGTACACTATATTATTAAAGAAGAGTATTTACCCTTACATATAAGAGCATAGATAATCGTGAAAAGGATATGTCACTTATGGAAAAAGGATCCTCAAAGAGGAAGAGATATTATAAAAAATACTCCCACTGTATAGGAGTACTTTGGATAAAATATCATATTCCAAATAAAATCAAAGAGATATCAAAGATTCAATCATCAATCCCCCTGTGATCAAGAGGAAGAGGAATCTTGTAATGAAGGAAGCAAAATCTAAACCAAAGAAAAGGCAAGAGTTTATAAAGAAAATAATTTGCAAAATAAAGAAGAGGTGATGACCTAGGATAATCACCCCTCACATAAAAGGGTATCCATAGCCAAACATAAGTGAAATAATGTTGCAGAATAAACAAATGCCACTAAGGAAAGTAGATCCTTAAACAGAGAGAAAGAAGGAAAACCTTGCCCCCCCCAGGGATGAAAGAAAGGGATATACCAATCGGATTGAGATATGCCATAACAAAGTTATGTATTTGCAAAAAAATGTCTTAGAAAAGATATCATGAATACTAGAAGAGAGCTATGGATGATTATTAGCAAAGGAAGGATATACCATATCATAATACAAAACCATATGGATAAAATGTAGAAAGAATAACCAATTAATCTCAAAACAAAATACATGCTAAGAGCATAATGGATCCTAGAAAAATGGAATAAATACCTCTTTCCCCCTAGTGAAGATACAAGAGGGGGAAAGATCTATATTATAGAAGAACGAGGGGTATTCCCCGTATGAAAAATATGAAGAAATTGTAATACCGCATGAGAGTGAGATATAATTCCTAAAAAATCTCTTTCTCTAACATACATCTTGAAATACACACAATCAACAAGTAAATGTGTATTACTATAATGAAAAGGACATTTGTACCCAGAGAGAGCATCTTTTGGCATAGGTTTAAAGATTTCTTTCTTAGAATTCATTAACTAAACATACACCTTCTTAGCCACATCTTGAGGGGTATTAGGGTAATCTAAGGAAGGTGTTGGAAGAAGAACATGAAGAGGAGGGCTAAGATCAAAATCAACCACCTTAAATTGAGATAGTGGAAAGCCTATACCATGCCTATCTTGTTTAGGGGATAGATGAATTGAATATTTAATACCATGTTCATTAACACCAAGCCCTAAACTCTTATAACCTTGTTTAGCCACCATATTATATCCAGTAGTGTACATATCTTGTAAAGCTTCTACAGGAGGTGATTGTTTACGGTGATCATGATAAAATGTTGTGTAAGGCAGAATGATAGGTTTAGAAGAAGTTTCTTGTCTCTTCCCTTTAAAATCATCATGGATCAGATAAGAAGGGGATGGTAAATTAAAGAATTCTTGCACATATGCATCATGAACCATAGTTTGAGCCCCATCATAAGTGTGGGAAGAACTAGGGATAGAAGATGGAGAAATAGGAGTGAGAATATTAGGAATTAGATTAGGAAGGATAGGATTAGGATTAGGATTAGGAAGATTAGGAACTATATTAGGAAGGATAGGATCAGGATTAGGAAGATTAGGAAATGGGGTATCATCTACCAAATTCTTCACATAATCCAAAAGAGAAATAAGTCTACTACACAAATTCTTAATGAAAGTCTTGAAAGTAGGAAGGCTAGTATTAGTCAATCTCAAAATAGAATAAGAGAGTGAAACATGAAGAGTGACAGACATAATGAAATGGATGATACTCTCATAAACATCATAAGTACTATAAAGAGATGCTAAGAGAATAATAATGAGGAAAATAACCATACACCAAAGCACCTTAAAGATCTTCATAGTGAATGAAATGCAAGAAATGTTTTTGTATTTTTATGAGTATGTAGATTTTTTTTGTATTTTAAAATGCAAGAGCATAAAAGAAAACTAATCTAATATGTATGCAAAAGCTAGTCTTAAGGAAAAGAGGCAAATCATACAAAAAAGAAAGAGTTGTCTATCGCGGGTTCACCAAATTGTTATATATAT
>MU223164.1:2442219-2453296 GCA_018584345.1 Thuja plicata
GGAATCTCTGGAATCTGCACTAAGGAAGTTAATCACGAAGAAACTCATTGCGCTTCCTGAGACTAGAGATTTTGAACCTCGGGTGAAACCTTCTTGGTGGAATGACAATGATTACTATGAATTTCATCAAGGCAAAGGTCATAAAACCAATAACTATCAAAGACTCAAGCATGCTATCCAAGATTTGATTGACAGCAAAGAAATCAGTGTTGATGGACACACCTCTAACGAGTCACATACTGCCTTCAAAGATCCACTTCCTGAACACGAGAAAGGGAACTCATCCAATGCTAAAGGTGATAACCATGCAAACTACAATTCCACCTCCTACAGCTATATAAATCACATTTCTGAATGCCAATCCTATGTCAATGTGATTTCCATCAAACAAAAGAGTCAGCCGGCTAATGTCACAACTAGAGCCCAGTCCAAGGTTACTCTTCAAGGGGTTCCATCTAAGCCTAACACCACCCAAACCAAGGTTGTCTTCATTCCAAAGTCTACGTCCAATGTTTCCAACCAATACAACCTTTTGGAGCAACTGAAGAAAATTCTGGCCCAGATATCCATCCTAGAGCTTTTACGTCTGTCCCCTTCCCATAAAGATATCGTTGAGAAAGATCTGATTGAAACTAATGTTCCAACCAATCTAGATCAAGATCAATTCCAAGCTATGGTGGGGCATTTGACAACCCCCCATTATCTATCCTTCACTAAGGATGATGATCTAGCCATCAATCAACCACACAACGCTTCACTCCATATGTAAGGTATTGTACAAAACCATAAGATTAAAAGAGTGCTAATAGATGGAGGATCTGGTTTGAATATATGCACTCTAAATCTAGTCTGTGACTTGGGGTTTTCTGAAAATGTTGTCGATCCAATGAAGAAAATCACCATCAAAGCTTATGATGAGGAGGAAAGGTCATCCAAGGGATCGGTTGTACTTCCTATCAGAGTTGGTCCTGTGGTTAAAGACATGCTTTGTCAAGTCTTGGATATGGATTTGGCATACAACATTCTTTTAGGGCGACCTTGGATTCATTCCATGCAAGCTGTGCCATCAACATATCATCAATGCTTGAAGTTTCCATAGAATGGTTAAGAGGTGACCATCAAACGAGATCCGAATCCTTTTCAATATTGCAATACCATAAAGGAAACAACTGAATCTTTGGTGCCTTACAATCGGATTGCATCTTCTCCACCAACACCCATTGATCTCAGTAACAAAGCATCAACTTCCAAATCCCATGAAATCAAGGTAGATATAAAAGAACAAAGTATGAGAGAATACACTTTGGGCCAAACTTTGTGTATCACAAAGTTACCCTTATCTCCTAAGTCATATGGAAAATCCTTGATCACCAAACAACAATCTGAAGGCCCTTCTACACTTGGTTATGGCACATTTGTCAGTGGGGGCACCATATCAAAAGAGGCTGCTGAGCATAATGCTAATTATTTGTTACATCATCATAAAGATCTAGAGAATGAAAAACATGAACCTATATCACTGGATATATATGGCATGGGATACACTTTGTTACAAAAGATGGGATATCAAGGAAGTGGACCTGTAGGGTTGCAAAGAGAAGGTTTCATAAAACCCATTCTAAAAAATTTGAATTATCAAATAGACACCACTGGACTAGGATACGAGGGAGAAGGACCAAAGGAACCTAAAGGCAAAGAAAAGGTTGAACCCTTTTACAAAATTTCTACGGCTCCTGCATTTCGGCAAAATGGTATGTATGTAGACCCAACAAAGCAAAAGATAGTGCAAGGCATCATTAACCGACTTAGAAATAATAATGATGATGATGATGATTCTCATACTTATGAATGGGACTCATTCTCTGATTATACTAAAGATATGGAAGTTGATGATGTTCATGCCGATGGTAATAATTGCCATGAGCAGACGAGTCCAAGGACGGAATCACTAGGATTCAATCCACCTGATACTACTCTTGGCGATTGTGAGGAAAGTGAGAGTTATCTTGAGATAGACGATTCAGATGAGAGTATGGAAATAGACCTTGCTGATACAATCATAAACTTTCAAAACTTTTCTATCAATACCATTTCATCCTTTGAGACCAAACCAAATGATCCAACACCCCTTGTCCACCCCAAACTTATCGCCTGGGATTCTCCAAATTACCCTGAACTTGATATTTTCCATAATGATGATGCTATTATTGACTATCTCAAAATCAGAGATCATCTACTGTCAGGAGATCATAAATCAAGATTCCCCATAGAAATCAACGACATGGCTTACTTTGGAGAGGGTGCCAATCCTTTCACTCGTAAAAATTTGAAAATAATAAATCGATATGACGGTGAAAACCACTCAGTGGCAATGTTAGATCCTAAAAAAGGAAAAAGAAAAGACGTATCTGAGGGTGAAAACCTCTCTGAGGTGCCTGAAGATGGAAGGATTGACACACTCTCAAACTATATGTATCAAGAGCAGTCTGCTATACTTATTGAACCAACATTGCCTCTTAACATTGGCACAGAGGAGTCACCACACATTTTGAAGATAGCTGCATCCTTAACAAAGACAGAAAAAGATGCCTTTTCACAGTTTTTAAAAAAGAGACAGATCAATTTTGCTTGGTCTTATGCTGATATACCTGGGTTAGATCCTCATCTTATTATGCATCATTTATCCATTACACCTGGAGTCAAGCCTGTAAAGCAGAAACTCCAGAAAATGCACCCTCATATTGCACTCATGGTCAAGGAAGAATTAAAAAAATTGCTGGATGTGGGTTTCATTCAAGCTATTGATTATGCTGATTGGATCTCCAATATTGTACCAGTATCCAAGCCAAATAAGTCCATGAGGATTTGCATAGATTTTCGGGATCTTAACAAAGCTTGTCCTAAAGATGATTTTCCTTTTCCCAATATTGATATTATAGTTGATTTAACAGCTGGGCATGAGATGTTATCCTTAATATATGGGTTTTCCAGTTATAACCAGATTAAGATTGCACTAGAGGATCAGGAGAAGACTGCTTTTACATGTCCTTGGGGCACATACTGCTGGAATGTGATGCCTTTTGGGCTTAAAAATGCTGGTGCTACTTATCAAAGATCTATGACCACCATCTTTCATGACATGATGCATCTCATAATGGGAGATTATGTTGATGATATCTTAGCCAAATCTAAGAGCAAAGAAGGTCATGTAAGAGTGTTGGATAGGATATTCACCCGAATGGAAAAGTATCAAATAAGATTAAATCCCAAGAAGTGTGCATTCGGGGTTACATGGGGCAAACTGTTAGGATATATTGTTTCAGCTAAGGGAATAGAGGTGGATCCAAAAAAGGTCAAGGCAATCATGGAAATGGCTTCACCAACAAATATCATTCAATTGAGATCTCTACAAGGGTGCCTTTAGTCAATCAGAAGATTTGTCTCTCAATTATCATATAGAAGTCATCCTTTTCAGCATCTATTACATAAAAACATCTTATTCAAATGGGATGATAAGTGTGAAGCAACTTTTACTAAAATAAAGCAATACTTGGCCACTCCTCCCACTCTTATGTCACCGATTCCAGGGAAGCCACTCTTGCTTTATATTTCAGCCACAGAAGTTTCACTCGGTGCCCTGTTGGCCCAACAAGATCAAGAGGGAAAAGAGAAGGCTATATATTATATCAGTCACACCCTTGTTGGATATGAACTCAATTATTCACCAATTGAGTGCGCATGTCTTACAGTGGTCTTTGCTTCACAAAAGTGGCGGCATTACATGTTGTCTCATTCTATCAAGCTTGTTGCAAAGATTGATCCTTTGAAGTATCTTTTGAGCAAGACTGCATTAACAGGAAGGTTGGCTAAGTGGGTCATGTTGCTTAGTGAATTTGGTATCGAATATGTGGAATGAAAGGCTATTAAAGGGCAAGTAATTGCTGATCAATTGGCCGAGGCACCATTAATGGATGATAACCCTATACAAACAGAGTTTCCAGATGTACATATCCTAACATTATCTACACAAACCTGGAGGCTATATTTTGATGGATCCTATACTCAGCATGGTTCAGGAGCTGGAGTATTTTTTGTTACACCACAAGGATATACGATACCAAAGTCATACAAATTGCTTTTTCCTTATACAAATAATGTGGCTGAGTATGAAGCACTGATGATCAGGTTGAAAATGGCTCTACAATGGAATGTGAAAGAATTGAATGTCTACGGAGACTCCTAGTTAATAATCAATCAGGTTAATGATGAATATCAGACTAAGGATGATAAGTTGTTACCATATAAACACATGGTAGATGACTTTAAGCAATATTTCTCAATCATCACCTTTGAGAAGATTCTAAGGTAGGAAATTAAGGCTGTAGACGCTATGGCAACAATTGCTTCTTTATTTAATGCAGAGGATACAAAAGCCCGTTTTGAGTTCTTAGTGGAATCCTTGATTTATCCTGCGTATGATGATCCTGATACACGTATCATATGTCATATTATCATACAAGATTCCCCTACCTATGGAAAAATATATTCCTATCTGAAAGACAATATCCTTCCCCTGACCTATCTAGAAATCAAAAGCAAACCTTTCTCTGCCAAACCTCCCGCTATCTCCTAATATCTGACACCCTGTATCGGCGAGGTCTTGACGGTACTCTCTTACGATGTCTTGAACATGTTGAATCTCAAACTGCCTTACAAGACGTACATGAGGGTATATTTGGAACACATTTGAGTGGTCCTTCCTTGGCTAATAAGCTCATACATATGGGTTACTATTGGCCTACTATGGAAACTGATTCTTTTCACTTTGCTCAAAAATGCAAGAAGTGTCAAATTCATGGGAATCTTATTCATGTACAAGCACAACAAATACATCCTGTTACAACTACATTGCCATTCAGTTAGTGGGGACTCGACCTTGTGGGCACAATTCACCCTCCATCTTCCAATGGCCATAAGTACATTATAACTGCCACTAAGTATTTTACCAAATGGATTGAAGCTGTTCCCTTGATCACTGCCACATGCAAACAAGTTGCTATGTTTATCCTTAATTATATCATTTTCCAATATGGCATCGCTATGCACCTCATTACAGATCATGGGAAACAGTTTCAAAATCAAGATATGGATGAATTATGTGCCAAATTCCATATCACCCACCATTATTCCACTATTTATTACCCTCAGGGTAATGGCCAAGCTGAGGCGTCTAATAAAACTATTGTCAAAATCCTTCAAAAGACTATCAATGACGCTGGTCATGACTGGCATGTCCAGTTGAACCCTGCCCTATGGGCTTATCATACTTCCATTTGTACTCCAACTGGTGCCATGCCATATTCCCTTGTTTATGGGTCTGAAGCTGTCCTACCCCTTGAGGTCGAGTTACCTTCTCTTCGAGTGTCCCTGAAAGATTTGATTCCAGATGAAGAGTATAGAGTTGCACGGCTAACTAAATTAGAATTGATGGATGAGCATCATCAAGGAGCCTTTGATAACTTAAAAGTCTATCAGCAAAGGATGTCTCGGAAATATAAGAGTAAAGTGAAACCCAGAGACTTTCAGGTGGGTGATCTAGTCCTTCGAGAGAATCCAAAAAAACAACAGCATTGTGAGAAGAAGGGTAAGTTTGAGATGAATTTGTTGGGTCCTTTTGTGATTACAGTAGCCTATGGTTTTTGAGCCTATCAGTTTTCAACATCTAAGGGTGATCCCTTGGATGAGCCTCTTAACAACATGCACCTAAAGAAGTTTTATACATGAGATCCCAGTGCAAGGGATATGATAAAAAAATCAAAAAATATAAAAAAAAAGAAAAAAAAAAAAATCAAGAGAAAATTGCAATAAAAGCATGTGGTGAAAACCTAGAAACAAGCGCCATTTGCCACAAGCTAGCTCCTCCTTCTATTAGGATTCTTCTAGCGTCTTGTCACATCTGTATATAACCATCATAAAGTGGCTCTCATAGTCACTATTTGCCTTGTACATATCATAATAAAATGGCCCATCCATGATTCCTACCCATTGTATAAATCCCTAATAAAATCCCATCATAGCTTGGTCTATTGTCCTGGTCTTCACCCTAGTCCAGTGTGTCTTTCTTCACACATAATAAGTTATTCCATCACCTAGCTGGGGGCATGTCCTTGACCTAGTTTTTTGGGAAGTGGATCTGCGACAGTCGCGACTCTAAGAGGACAGAATGAAGTATTTTTGACTAGACAAGCAAACACAATTAATGGTTCTTATATGATGCTATTCTAATCATGAACCATAACCTGTTACTATCTTTTGAAATATGACTGTTTATCTATACATTTGCTACAACATCATTATCAATAAAACTGATCAAACAAACTCAACACTATCTTTTGGAAAAGAAATGTATATTCATGATAGGCATGTTAGGATGATTTGTAATAAGATTATGCATTCATATCGAGATTTCATTTGTCATCATGTTTCCTATGCTATTCTGGGATATCTTTGATATGAGCTTAACAACTCCAAATATGTCATTGATTAGGATAGCTGGGATGGAACATGATATTTTCTTTGATTGCTGTTTGTGGGATATTCTCTAATGAAGTCGAAGGAACAAATAATTGGGGTGTCTGTGCATAAGAGTCTTCATCCATTTCATGAACATGAACAACATTATCAATCATGTTGAGATACGAATTCTATTAACAATGATGCACCACACATACCTCGACTCCAAATATTTGTTCCCCGATGGAGGGGGGGATATTCCTTGTCTGTTATGCAAACAAAATTCAGGTCATCTCGGTTCAATTATACCTAGATGCTTGTCAAGTTTTCCATATTAAACTCCATGCAAGAAGTGCTCATGTCATCTTGGTTTAATTATACCATGATGCTTGTATTTTCTTGCAACATAACGAGCTCAATAATGAAAATCAAATTCCAAAATTTATGAAGTTTTAAGATGTTTTCTGAAGTTTTGGAGATACTCATTTTTGCATATCATTTTGCATCGCATTTTAAAATAGATCATTGAAGTGTTCCTGTTATAAGATTTTGTAGGATATCTTGTTTAGGTCACCTTGTTCCCTTTGTCCTTTCTTCTTGTGTCAAACACATGGTTGTTTAAAATTGAGGACATTTTGGATAAACAAAAATAATAGCATTTGTCATAGTTCATAGTACATCTTTAATTTTAAAGTTGTTCATTTACATATACACATTTATATTTGCATGTCTGTCCCAAATTCATTACATTTGTCATACATGTCACTTCATCACAATTTAGGTCATTACATTATTTACCATTATTATACATTCCATTTTATAACATTATTATATATCGTTCATTCATTTATTATAATTTTGTCTTCCATTAAGTTCATTATCATTATTCATTATCTATTTATATTAGTCACAATGCATCCATTTGACATTAGTCATTATGAGAATAATCATGATAATTTTGCATCCACATAGAAATAAAACATGGTCATTACTAAGTCGTACAGTACAATGCATAATCAAAATCATTCATCATATCCTACATATGTCAGTATCCACATATATATAAATCATCATAAGCAATGCATCATAGAAAGTAAGCATCATAGAATAATGTCATATAGAAAGTCCATCATCAAGAGTCCATAAAAAACAATATATCCAAAATTTCCAATGATATATCATAATATAACCATGTGTCCAAAAGTGTCCATCAAGTCTACAATAAAGATACAATAATATGATACAATGGAGCCATAACATAAGTACAAAGTTTATATCTAAAATAGCTAAGATCCACTGCCTCCATACTTTGTCTATCGCTGTCTGCGTGCTGCAATCAAGGACCCTGATCCTGATGGATCTCGTGAACTTGGTGGTGGTTTGGGTGGTCGTGATGAGGCACCAGCACTAACTGACCCCTGCCTCTGAGGAGCTATGCTCCTAACCCCATATGAGCTCTCTCTAAAGCTCCCAATCCACTGATCTCGTGGAACCACCTATTTGTACACCTCTCTCTAGTAGGTGATCTCTCTGCCAGCTCTCATCATAAGTCGCAAGCTGTCTGCATGTGGACCTAATGACTATGTAGACTCTAGCTCATATAAAAAAGTCTCTTCCTCCCCAAGCCGCTCTATGGCGGTATCCCGCTCCTGTCTGGCCTCTATGACCTCCTCCTCTAATATCTCAACCCATCTCTCTAGTCCGGGGACATGGTCAGCCTGCAACTGTAGCATTGCTAGTTTAGCTAGCACTGCATCTACATCAATGTCCTCATCCTCTGCTACTACCCTATGTAAATAAGGATCATGACCCCTAACATGCTGTACATCATCAGAATCCTTTACCTGTATGTCCTCATCCTGCATCTGTACCTCCACATCATCCCCTCCCTATACATCCTGTGCTACTACATCCAGCATCTGTACGTCATCACCGATATCATGCATGGGCTGATCTGGTGCCTCTGCTGCCTCATGGATCCACACCTGTGCCTATATCAGAGGATCTCTCTATGCAGTAGGCTGTGGTCGTCTCTATCTATCAGGTGGAGGCATCAACCCCTGTGGACATACGCCCCCACCTCTCATCCTTGGACCACCTCTACCCCTCCCTCTCTGCGGAGCATCAACATCATCATCTCCCCCATCATCATCATCCCCTCTACCTCCATGACAGCCTCATTCTTGTCCTCAGCTTCTATCCCCTGGATCTCTCTGTAGGGGCCTCTCAGCAGGATTTGTTAATCTAGGGACTGGGTGATCCCTTATATATCTCTCGTACTTTATTGTCATCCTTGGGTCTATGACCCCCTATCTCATCGACCATGCCTGAAATGGCATGTCCAAGAACTCCTGCCTGGCTGTCTCAAAAGGTATCATCAACCCCTAGTCTCACCTCTCCTGGAAGGTCCGTGCAAACTCTGTCATCCCATGGGGCATCCCCTGTATATGGCCAAACTGACAGAGTACCCTACTGACCATTTGTCTCTCTATAATATAGGGAGTCCTCCCTATCAGCCATCATGTCTCAAAATAGTATTCGAGCTGACACTCGTCATCCCATACCTTGTACCCTAGGTAGGGTCTCCAGATCACCAGATCCATCGTGTCAAAAGTGTATCTCTAGAACTCTAACTGTCCCAGCTTACACTGAGACTGAACACATGCATAAAGAAATATATAAGGCTGTCTAGCCCCTTGAAACCTAAGTGCTGTAGGCTGTGTGATGGCCATATGCTCCCATACCCACACATGGAGTAGTGTAACCCCTATTGATAATGATGCACTGCCATGGTACACCACCCGATGAAGATCATGATATAAATGTCCTAAAAGGCACACTCCCCAAGAAAATGGGTCCCCTTGTCCATCATCCTCTGTAGAGTCCTGCCCCATTTGAATGCAAATCCATGAGATCTCTAATCTGGGCACACGTATCCTCCAATCACGCTGGCTAACATGATAGGTAGTGGCTCATATAGCGCCACCATGCCCTCCCAACTGATCTCTGTATCATCTATATCATCATCACCAAAAACCTCTCTACACTGAGCCAACCCACCATACCGATCATAATGTACTAACTCGCCTGTGATAGGTAGTCAAAGGATGCGATAGACACCCTCCAACATCATGGTCATCTCGCTGGTAGGTAGATGAAAGGTACTCTTCTTCAAGTGCCATCTCTCTGCTAAGACTGTCAGCATACCTAGGTTCGCCCAAATCTCAAGCGTATAAATCACATGATATAATCCGGTCGCACCAATCAAGACTCTATCAGTCTCTGACAATGCTGCTCTCAAACTCTGAGTCACCAGATACCTCTCTCGTGACATCAACACATCGGTAATGTCCTCCTATCAATATCAAATTAAATCAAACTATCAGCTATCGATCAAATGAATCTATCTATCTATCCTATCTATATATCAATCAAGCACATTTTTATCACATGTATCAGACGATAATTCTATCAATTATCTATCAATCAAGACGGTTTACTAGCGACCATGCTACAATGTTTCCTATCTTGACATCAACATCAATCACTATCCAACAAGAATTAGATCTTATCAGCCTATCGCTATGAGAGTTTGACCTAATTTGACTTTCCTATCTGTTTGAAACCTAACTTGCTATAAATGCACAACATAGTCTAATGTTTGTGCAGCTTTTCATGAATGCGCAACACAGAGGACTGTTTGTGCAGCTCACACTAACAAATGTGCAGAAATTACATTTGCGCATATTTTTTGAACAAATGTGTGGCATTAGAGACCTTCTCTGATGTATGCATAGAACCCCTAAACAAATGCGTAGTATATCGCATTTATCACTTAATGCTGCGCATTGATGCGCGACAACTGCGCATCCGTTTTCCAGGATGTAAACAAATATTTTCCTACCCTAACTATGATTCAATCTAGCCTAGTTACATGCTACAATCTTATCTAGAAAGCATAATTGAATCAAATTAACAGAGAAAGATCGACCACTCACCGACTCTCCAGAATCTGGCGGCCTCTAGAAGCGTCTGACTCACTCGAAACGGTGATCAGACAGTGGGAACATCTTCTCAACTCTGCTCTTCTCTCTCCATGCCTCCAATCTCCAAATGCCAAGTGTACACAATGAGCTTATTTTGGACCCTTTTGACCCTTTATATAGCCTGTGGACCCATTTTGCTTACCCTGTGGACCCTGCCTATCGATATCATTCCGTCTCACCTCGTTTTCACTCCAAATTTCTTCTAATTCTTTTCGTGAGATTGATTGAACCCTTAAAAAAAAATAATAATAATAATAAAATATAATAAAAAAATAAAATGTGTGTTCATCTATTTTATCAATCAATCTCTCGAGGGGGCATGCAAAGGTCATTCTCGGCAAACATAGTCCGGGGCAAAAAGCTTGATTTTTCTTTGAAACAATGTGACAAACACACTATTTCAAAGAGGGGCAAAATGTATACACTAAAAAATGGCTTCGTTGATTAATCAATTAATTAAATATCTATTATTTAATTAATATTGACTTGATGAATTGATTAAATATTTATTATTTAAT
>MU223164.1:2470834-2506954 GCA_018584345.1 Thuja plicata
TTTATATTTATCTTTATCTTTATCTCATCTCCAAAGTATATTTTGGGGTTAGCAGAGAGGATGAAATAAGTAATTTGCTTAAAAATTGTTGTTTGGATGTACTTGTAGACCAAATGGTGTCCAGCTCTTGGCTGTGAGTATGGTGTTGACTTTGTCATTGGAAGTGGGTGCTATGATATCACTTGCAAATGCTCACACAACTTTTGCTATAATGTAAGTTCTATTATATTGTGCTCTGTAATAATCCTTTTGGCAAATGCTTTTGTTTTCCAACAGATTGTTCTTGATTTTTATATATTAGATTGAAACTTAAATGGTTTAAAATTTTGATTGAAACCTCTTCAGTGTTCTGAGGAAGCTCATCGTCCAGTTGATTGTGAGACAGTAGAAAAATGGATACCAACAATTTAGAATACTTTCCATATATGACAACGAAGTAGAATTAGTACATGATGCCATGAATCAAAATAGAATTATATAAAAAAAATAAAAAAATAAATAAATAAATTTTTTTTTAAAAAAAAAATTAACATTGGTCGAAATTTTGACCAATGCCAGGGTTAATTTCGACCAATACAATGGTCGAAATTTCGACCATTGGTTCGGTGGAAAGCATGACATTCTCATCATTTTTTTAGTGAATTGGTCGAAATTTGCGACCACTCGTTGGTGGAAGTATTGGTCAAAATTTTGACCAATGCATTAAAAAATGACAGCTTGGGCTATAGTCAAAATTCTGACCTTTGTTTTGGTCGAAATTTCGACCAATTATAAATACGTCGAAACTTCGACAAAAAAAGACCGACGAACATTTTGGTCATAAATTTCGACCAATTACGGTCAAAATTTTGACCAATTACCGTCGAAAATTGAGGTCAAATGTACTAGTGACAATGTTGTCTTCGCCATACACCGAAATCCATCGGTGAACTTAACAAGTTAACAACTTCCCTGAAGCATCATGTTATCACCGAGAATGTTATTGTATATCACCCGATGACTCCATCTTCACACATCGAGAAGTGGTTGATCATTAATGACTTGGTTTAGGGCAAAGTCTATAAATAGACGATGGAAGGGTTTCATTTCTCACCAAGCGACCAGAGTGAAGAGACAGAGAAAAACCAGAGCACAAAGTGAAAAGATTGCAAAGTGACTCCAAACTAGTTCACAACACTCTAAATGGATTCCTTATAGCTACAGAGGTTGAAGCAAGTACACAGATAACCAAGAACTCTATTTTTATTCACGGGAAAAAGCCCTAATTTCATAAACAATGACAACTACATCAAGAACCGCTAAGCTCAAGAATGATAAGAATAATAAGGTCAACCTAATCAAGAACTCAACCTATGAGGAACCTCATTACAATATATATCCCAAGGTTGCTTCACAACCTGACAATGCTAGTCCATTATCCAGAATACCAGCCAGGGTTTTGCTCATCGAAGACGTGCGAGCCTATATACACTGCAAGATTACAGAAATTGGAGACCTAGAAGTTGAACAAGATTTCAAGAAGCTTTACAACAATGATGGAACTATCAAGGAAGAGCACAAGCACATTGAGGTAAAAGGGCTCACAAATGCCCTATGGTTCCTGAAGGAGTTCAAGACCGAATGGATTTGGTTAGTACTAAGCAGGATACATGACCAAAAATTATGGATGGATGAGCCTAAACTGATAACCAGGGATGTTATACACACTGTTACCTGTTATCCCATAACTGATAAGGTAAAGATACTAAAACACCTGCCTAAAGTTGAAATTGAGAAGAATACAGGAGCAACATGGGATGGAAGAGGACTAAAGGTATCCACAATCAATGATGATGATCTAAAATTTGGAGCATGTGTCTTAGGATACAAGTTCTTTCAGGCTAGTAGGATGAACAACATTGCATCTGGAGCAGTGGATGCAACATTCAATATTGTCAAGAAGGGACTGTAGTTGGATCTATCAGAACTTCTGCTAAGACATTTTGAAGAGAACATGAAGACAATAAGAAATGCAAAGTCTAATTCATGTAAGTTTGGATCTCTGATAATGTGTATATTTTTATATTTCCAAGAATCTTTCCCATCTATAGGAAATGTCAAATGAGACACTACAAGACCAGTGACCATATAGATTAGTGAGTTCATTAAATCACTAGGAGATAATTTTGAATTAGTCATGGATGAATACTTTGTTGGATTTAAAGAGAGAATGCAGAAGAGAGTAAGGATTCTAGAATAGTTACTAGAAAAGTTCAAGAGTGACATATGTTTTATGGTGGACATTGACTACACCTACATCAAGCCAGCTGTACCAAGAACAACATGGTTAGCTCCACTTGATTATGAGGTGAACATAGATAAAGCATCAAATGCTATTGAGGCATTGATAAATGAATCATTAGATAAAAAATAACCTAAGTTTGGAACTTATGAGGAAGCCAAAGAAAGGATTAAAACTAGCTTAGTTGTGAAAAAGATTGATAGAAAGAAAGATAAAATGGTCAAGAACTTGAAGAAAAAGCTATCGGTGAATGAAGAGGAAACTAAACAGAAAGAAGAAATCAAGGGTTAGTCACCTGTCGGTGAAGTTGAGAAGGAGAGTGACTCAAAGTGCACAGAGTCAGATACACCACTACCTCCACCAGCTAAGAAACCAAGGACCACTTCTATATCTAGGACCAGGAGTCAGACAACAAAGGATGTAAGTCCTTCACCGATAAAGAAATGTCAAGTAAGAACCTACAAAAGAAAACCTAAAACCAAATAGACAAAAGCACCAAAGAGGAGAAGGAAATTAATCCTAACCAAGGAAGATATAGAAGATACTTAGGAGGATGAATCTATCCAAAAAGAAAAGAATAAGATTCCTAAAACTATTGATGAGGTATGTGCTTCAATTGTCAAATTAGGAACAGTTAATGATCGCAAGATTAAGAAATGGCTAACATTGGATCCCGAGGATCAAAATAAAATAGAAGAGGCAATTATAAAAATGATGTGTATATTCAAATATTTTCCAATACAATTGGAAGATAATATGCCAAAAGAACTTCAGGATAAATTATCAGCAAGACGGACATTTTCTTTACACTATGAGAAAGAGATTAGGGAAATATCCCTAGTATCTTTCATGCCTCCCTAATAAAAAATGGAGGAGATTGAAGAGATGATGAAGAATCACTCCAAAAGGTTCTCACCAAAGTTGAGAGCCTACCAAGTGCTTCAAGGACATCTACTAGAACTAGACAGGAGGAGTGAGGCTGAATGGAGAAAGATACTTGATATGCCTAAAAAGGATACAAGTACCAAGCCACAAGAAGCTCTTACCGAAAATCAACAAAACAAAGATGATTAGGCTAAATAGAGCCCCAACCGTATTATTACCACTGATGAAGATGTCAATGAAGAATCATTGAACACAAAAGGCAACAAGGATATAGACGTTGCAGATGAAACATGGCCCGATAATACAATTATTGCTATTATTGGAGGAGATCCTACAGATGAAGTACAAAAAGATGAAGATGTCACTGTTGTCAAGGACCAAACTGACGAACAAGACACTACAACAGATTCTGCATAGGTAGACACACCAGGATAGATACCACTGTTGATACAAGCTATCAACATTATATCGAAAAAGGAGAAGTTACTTGAGAAGGAAGAAAGCATAACCGAGAATAAGGGTAATGATGAACAAAAAGATACATCTGATGAAAATAAGGATACAAACAATGAACAGGTAGTCATCGGTGAAGAACAAAAAGATGGAGATAACACCGAAAAAGATGCACAAATAAAAGATATAGATGAAGTGCAAAAAAAGAAAGGTGAACAAGATAAGACAGTTGATACCACGCCTAAGGACACCAAAGGTGCAACTATAGATACACCAAAGGTAGATAAGGAGATATCCTTAGACAACTAACAAGCAAACACCGAGCAACAAGAAAAATGTACAACACCATAGAAGCCATCAAGTAGCACATCAGACCAAGCAGATAAGATGGCTATGGTTTTACATGCAAGTGTATCACAAAAGAAGAAGAAGAAAACAAAGAAGAGCAAGTTGGAGGTCACACTTGATGAGATCATAGAAATACCAAAGTGTGATCCAACTACTTTACATTTTGAACCACTCCAAGAATATGGAGAAATTTGTCAAAGGAAATCTTTGCAAGAAAAACTTAAAAAGCAGCACTGAGACTCCTTAGTTCTGGAGACCACAAGGGATATATTAAACCAGATAGTTCCCGACATAGATGTTGATCACAATGCCCCCATTCTGGATCAACTTTCCATTCTCACCGACACCATCACAACACAGAATGTGGATGAAAAAAAGGCGATTAAGGAACGAGAAGAACATAAGTTCCAATATAAATTGACAGAAAAGATCAGCCAAGAAGTGGCAAAAAATAAGGTAAAGCTTTCAAAATTAACAAATGAATTAGATCTAATCATTACTGAAGTTGTTCCCTTAATTCAAAAGCTATGCACTTTGGAGAAATTCACAAAGGATAATAATGATAAGATTGCAAATATTGATTCCGATCTAAATACAAGTGCTCAAAGTCTAACCATAGATGGAAATGAAATCAAATTGCATTATGAGAAGATAATTGAAATCAAACGGTTAAGACAAGAACTTTGGGAAGCAGAATCACAGTTTTGAGAAGAGGTTACTGAGATACGGTCTCAACTTTTATTGAACCTCACACTTCTGCAACAACACATAAGTTCGGCAAGACAACTAATTGCCACCCCTAAGATGTCTATAGCAGACAACATCTATGACATGCATGCCAGGATCACATTAGAGCATATAGCTCTTGAGAATTTAAAGGAGAAATGGGAGAAGATGATGGAGGAAATGAAGACCTCTCACTCTCATATTTTTTATAAGCTATAGGTATACACCTTTGCCCTTACTATCAAAAAAGGGGGAAAAGGAAAATGATATGTACAGAGCATATAGTAAAAAAGGGAAAAGGAAAATATAGCATAAAGGGAAAATACAAGGGGAAAAGGAATAGATACTATAAAGACAAGTGTACATACACATATACTATACTATACCGACATATGCATAGGGGAGTCATGAAATGACTAAGTAATATACATGGTGTACATACTATTTAAACACTTTAGTATTTTGCACATATCAGTTTTTGATACTAATGTCAAAGGGGGAGATTGATGACATAAGTTTTTCCATTAGTATGAAAAGAGAAATTTTTTTTTATAAACCATCGGTTACACTACACCGAAAGTCAGGTTTTCAGTTCAGACCAAAAGTGCTAAGTAAAGGGAAACCCGATGACATAAGTTTTGCAGTGTAAACTGAAAGTGCAACCCAAAGGTGATACAAAGGAACCCGACAAGTAGGTTACACTATAAAATGAAAGAGAAAAAATAGAGGAACCTGACAGAGCAAGGGAACCCAATATATAGTTCAACAAAGGAACACCAAAAGACAGTCAAACTAATTTTAGAGAAAATCGAGCACCAGACACTGAAATTAGGTTATATCCTAAAAAGTGGATCTTACTTCCACGTCAGATAAAATAGTTGTATTATATTTGTAGAGTTTTGATTTGTTTTAAATCCATTTCTCGAGGGACAATAAACATTATTGTAATTGTTTTAATCAGTCTAACTGATTAAAAACATGCAAACTAGGAGATCAAGGTCAAGTTGTAAACCTTTGATCATAGAGTTAAGTTTGTAATACGTGAAACTTAATTAGGTCAATCTATGTTATAAATAGATGTTGTAATTATTCATTTGAAAAGGATGGGAAGATGATTGTAGCCAACAAGAACATCTATGGATCAGACTGAGAGTTTCAAGAAGCAGGACAACAAAAGATGAATTTAATTATCAAGAACCAAGAACAAAGGCTACCGAGAAACAAAGGTATTAATCAATCACATTAGGTGATAATTTATACATGTAATCTTGAATGGATCTGTAATCAACAATTGTATATTGCATACACTCAGGTTAGTGAGTATTTTTTTCTACATTCTAACAAGTGTAGCAAATAGAAGAAATCCTTTCAAGAAAGGTGGATTTAACAATCCTATTAAAAATATCTTAACTAAGTGCACAGTAAACAATGTTGCTATAGCTCTTAACAGAGTAGACCTTAACCAGTCTCCACATAATAATCCTAACATGGTGGATCATCAGAAGTGATCAAAATTATAAGTCTTAATCGGCCCCTTCCAATCTGCAGATAATGAAGTTTTTGTGGGTGCCATCCCCACCGCAGTTTTTACCTTCTAACAGGGGTTTTCTGTGTTACCATATCTTGTGTTATGTGTTATTGCTTTCATGAATGTTTCTATGAATGTCTACATACAATTAAGATTATGAATTGATATCACATGCATACAGAAAGAACAACATATATGATCGGTAAAGCAAATATTTGATTACATAAGGTTAAAGGTTAATTAACTAAATTTTTTAGAGGTATTGATTCATGCCTCCCCTCTCAGTACACACTTCCCATTATTTCTAACAAACTCTTCTTCACAATAATATAAAACAAGTTAGATAAATATCTAACAACAAACACTTCCTTCATGAAACACTTGATTCTCTTGTCCTCCTATCTTCTAAGATCTTGTATGAATGGAATGTGGGTGCTCTTTGTTTTGTAGCATAAAGTACAAAAGACTATGGAGAATGGAGATGGTTGATTGATAATGGGGATGATTTCAAGTATGCAAGATGATAGGGATATCAAATGCACTCTCAGAGATAACTAGTATGCAAGGTCACAAGTATGTAAGATAGCTTAATATCACAATAGTAGAAGTTCTCCAATATTTCATAATATAATCCTTCAAAATGAGGAGAAAATGTCTTTTTATAGAATCCTCATGAAAATAAACTGTTGAGATTAAGAGGTGCTAAGATTGAACAAGATGCAAGGGTAGGTAGAGTTTTGTTAGGAGTGAATTAGATTAAGAGACATTAGAAAATGAGTGACTAGGACTAAGTGGTAGGTAGGAAAGGTCATATGAGGCAAATGAAAAGACATGTGACAAGTGGCACAAGCTCAAAATTTAAGAGTTGATCCCTAATTAAGCAGCCAATGAAACTAAGAAGACTCCACATAATGCATCTTTCCTTGGATATCCAACTCCTCATTTTCTCACACCTGCCAATGGTCCACATCATACTCTTCTTCCTAGTCACCATCTTCATCCTAGTCACCAAATTAGAACAAGATTATATTGACTTCATTTGATTTTTAAAAAAATATTTGGCAGGACTTTATCTCTGTTCCAATGGCTCCAATTTTGAATATGGAGGCCCTCATTTGAAATAAAATCGGCCACTATATTTCCTTCCTGATAAACATGTTGAATTTTGATTTGCATGAAGCCCTTGAGAGACCTTAAACAATAACTCATCAATGTTCTTATCTCCAATGGTCCTTTGATCTCATTTTTGAGGATATCAATTATCAATTTAGACCCACCCTTTACTTCTATCACATTGAAGCCCACATATTTAGCTAATTTTATTCCTTTCTATGCTATAATTTTCTCAATAAAGTTATTGGATTTGATGCTTAGACTCGTAGCCTTCCTTTATGATCTTTTAGAATTGCACCAACTCCAATTTGACCTAGGTTTCCTTTAGAGAAACGGTTGAAGTTATGTTTTATCCACCCATGTTCCGAATGTCTCCACTCTTTATTCATTCTGTTTATCTTCTTTGATCAATTAAACTTAGTCATGTTTTCTAGGTTAAACCCTAGATTTGTTTGAGTCTGAAATTTTGTAGTTTAGGCATACCTTGGAAAGCACTAATAAAGTAGCGTTGATGTTCTATGTTATTTGATGTTTTATGGACATAAAAAATTCTTTACTTGGCTTAGAGATATCCCTAAATTTTTTTTAGTGTTCTTTCCATAGGCCCCAAGTAACCATCAGAGGATTTTGTCTCCAAATTTATACAATAAAAACATGTTTGAAGGGGCAAAAGTTCCATGAATCAATAAATTGAGGCAAAAAAGTAGGAAAATACCAATCCACTACAGTTAGGGCCCTAATCATATACCACACTTCTAAAGCATGGGGGAAATGGAAGAATAAATGATGTATACTCTCACTATCCTGATAACACAAAGTACATATGTTAATAAATTGAAATAATTTTCTATTCAAATTGTCTATATTAAGGATTTTATTGTGAATAATAATATACCAAAACAATTGAATTTAGGGATGAGTTTAGGAATCCAAACTTTCTTCAAATCTAATTGTTGAGGTCCAAGGAGAGGAATCTCCATTAAGGAATAGGCTAACCAAATAGAGAAATCATTTGAGGGATTTTGTCTCCAAACCCATTCATCATGTTTATCTTGATCCAGAAGAGAGTTGTCTCCTAGATTACCTATGATATAATTAATAATCCTTTCCTAATTTGTCTACCAACCATTTCTTAACTATATGTTTCTAATTAGTTATTCTTTAATATTAATCCTAGTCAGTTTGACACTTATCAAAGTTATGCAGTCATGAAATTTCTCTCCCACCAAGGTGCTGCAACAATCCTTTAGGACATCATTTGTAGAGAGAGAGAGAGAGAGAGAGAGAGAGAGAGAGAGAGAGAGAGAGATTATCCCTCCAAACATATTTCCAAAATAATGTATCTTTACCATTTCCCACAACCTTACGAGAAACTTTCCTTAATGCTTCCCTAAATTTAAGTAAATTATTACATATGACCAAACCATAAGGAAGACCTTCCTCATTAAGGAATTTATTAGAGTTAACCCTCAATATGGCAGCCTAATTCTTATAAATTTGGAGAAACCACCATCCAATCTTTGAAAGAAGGGCCTTGTTGAATATTTTTAGTCTCCTTATTCCCAAACCTCCATTTTTAGGGGTACAAACTTTATCCCATATAACTAAAGAGAGTTTAGCCTTATCCTTCACCCCTGTCCAAAGAACTTTTCTTTTTAATTCTTCTATTTGATCAGCCACATAGTTTGGGATTTTAAATAGGGACAAGTAGTAAACAAGAAGTTTTTGAAGGGAAGCCTTGAGGAGTTGGAGTTTACTAGCTTGGTTAAGCAATTTACCTTTCCATCTAGCTAGTTTTTTAATGCAATCTTTCAATAATATTTTCCAAAAGGTATTACTAGAAGCTTTAGAGATCAAGGGGAGACCAAGACAAGAGGCCAAGAGATTGGTAAATTGACAACCTATAATATCCATAACTTTTTGAACCACTCTTGCTTCAACATTAAAAAAATAAATCTTACTTTTATTATAATTTATAAACCAACCTAAAGATGCATTATATTCATTAAGAATAGTCTTCTAATGTCTAGCCTCAACTACTGTGGTAATACCAAAAAATAGAGTGTCCACAAATTGTTGGTGGGTTTTAGCAGACAAGGAAGAAGCAACTTTAATGCCTTTAATATCTCCTTGATCAAGCAATTTTTTACAATTCCTTCCCAAAACTGCTGCAACTAAAATGAAAAGATAAGGTGAGAGGGGGTAAACTTGTCTAAGGCCTACACCACATGAGAAATATCCCTTAGGGGTCGATCCATTAACAAAAACAAAACATGATAGAGTGGTATAAAAAGATTTTAGAATCTTCAAAAGTCCGGGTTTCAAACTTTTTAAGCACCTCTATAAAAAAGGTCACGAGCCTCTATCATATGCTTTGGCTGTTTCAACCTTAAGCACCATTCCTGGCTTCTCACTAACTTAAATTGAATGAACAATTTTACGAGTGATGAAAACAACATCCATTATGTGTCTCCCCTAAACAAAACCTTTATGGTTGAAAGAAACCAACTTGTCTAAAATTGTTTTCAGCCTATGGAACACCAACTTAGATAGGATTTTATAGATAGTGTTATAGAGGTTGATTAGACATAAATGATGCATTGAAGAGGCATCTTATTTCTTGGGAATCAAAGCTATGAAAGTGGCCCATTAACTTGATTAAGAGTTCTACCAGATCTAAAGAAGTCTCTTTCCATATTAAGGATGCCATTTGCAACTAATTCCTAGTGATCTAGAAAGAAATTATGTTGGAATCTATTAGGTATAGGGGCTTTAAAAGCACCAACGGAGAAGACAACCTTTCTAACCTCCTCCAAAGTAACTAGTTTAAATATTTATTTCAAATTTGTATCTATTATTAAGTTTGGGATGACCTCTAGAACCTTATTCATCTTATCCTAATCCAAATTAATTTGATGTTGAAGGTGAGAAAAAGAAAGAAATTTCTTCCTCGATAATTTCCTCTTCCCTGGTAAGTACAAAACCATCATCTCTAATCAACTTCTTATTGGAAATATGGAAAGAAAATGAAGCCAAAATAATTTTAAAAATAATCATATGGGCTTCTTGTATATCTTTGTTCAATCCATACTACAAATTTGTAGGATTCTAACATCCTATTTTATAGGAAACTCTCTAAAAAAAATTCCTAATTATAAAGAGTTGTTTTAACAACTCTAAATACAAACAAACAAACTTCAACAAATAACTATTCTCACATCTGCAATAGCTATGTAAGTTGTGATAACAACTCACATTATTAACTTTTATGAACACTAACATTTAATTTCCCAACATCCCCCTTAGTGTGAACATGGTAATAAATCACACTCTACATATGTAGTAAGCCCAACTGTTGTAGCTCATGACTCTGATTTAAAATGAAAGGCACCTGCCATCAACCTTTCATAGTTTTCACACAAGCTTACCACAAACCTAGCCATGAATAAGAACCCCTCATCTGTCCATTTCATGTGGTTTTCTAGATCTTCCTATAAACCCTTTCAAGATCCATACATTTGTAAACTAGGGAAGTTATATGGAAATCAAGATACATATCACAAACCTAAAAAACCACACTAGAAAAGGTTTCACATTAATTTCTATAAGAACATAATGTTCTTAATTGTAGTCATTGTTATTGATCACTGCCACTTGATCTCAAACAACATTAACAACCGTCACTGGAACTGGAAGTTGACATTGACTTTAGTCATTTTGGCATGAATTGAGAATAAAACATTGGTTATTTCCACTTATTCACACAACCAAGAATACTAAAAAGTGAATCATACCATTTCACATACTAATTGTTGGGTATAAGCACTAAGTAATGTATTGATAGGAGGGGGGTGAATCAGTACAGTGACCAATTCAACTTTTAAAACTAATTTAGAACACCGGTAAAATACAAAACTAAAAACTGATTCATTATGCATTAACCATTATTGCTGAATCACACTCATAACCATAAAAAATAAATGAAATCAAAACATCACAATCATAGATACATGTGACACAAAGATTTTGGTATCGCGAAAACCCTTGTAAGTATGCCTGATTTTTGTCAAAAACCAACGTGTATTCATTTTGGCTTAGATTTTGGCTCATTTGTCAAATTTTGAAACAAATTACATTTTCAGAAACTAGACTCCATTCTACACACTTTAGGAAATAGAAGTTTTGATTTTAGATAAGTTTTCAATGATTTCTAGGGAGAGCACACAAACATTTTACATTTTTAAGATGTGTCCACTTCGGAAAATCGCAAAAGATCATACTTTGATCATAATATTAGTAGAAAAATCTGGGATAAACTAGGCGGTGTTACCTAATTTCTCACCGGAGTGATTTACAATTTTTTTTTTTAAAGTTAACATTTTAGGGGGAGCACACCAGAGGCTATGTTATATTTTTTTCACAAAAAATAGGACCAATTTTTTTGCTCCCCTTTTTGAGGGCCTTAATCTCCACCATTTCTAAAATAAATAAGTAGTTTAGAAACAAGATTCATAGTAGAACAACTCTTGTTTTTGTCACATTTTAAAATTTTGAGTGTAACTATCCTCAATTTCTCGTTGAAGTTCAAAGTTTGCTGATTTCTGAAAAAAGTGGCATCTTATACCCCCTTTTTGGTCCCCCATCTTTGTGCACTTACTCATAAGTGCTAAGTAATGTACTGAGAGGGGGGTGAATCAGTACAATCCAATTCAACTTTTAAAACTAATTCAAAACAGTGGTAATAGACATAACTGCAAACTAATTCAATATGCATTAACCATTATTGTTGAATCACAATCATAACCATAAAATAGTAAATGAAACCAAAACATCAAAATCATAGACACATGCAACACAAAGATGTTGGTATCATGGAAATCCTTATAAGAGGGAAAAAAACACGGTGGGGATGGTACCCACAAACTTCACTACTGTAGTATAGAAATTGCCTTGTGAAAGGATTACACAAATTCTTTCTAAGAGTTATACATCTTGTTAGAGATGTCTAGTACATTATTAGATGTACAATGGGACCTTTGAAAGTCTACCTCATGTGATGATTGAAATCTACAATCTAGAGATTCACCTTGTTAAAGGATTTAGAAACAAAGACCTGTAAGAGTTTACCTTGTTAAAGTGTTTAGCTTGCTGTAATAGTTAGAGAACAACAAGTGATTGATCTGTAATAGCACTCATTGCTTGTGATCCTTTAAGTTATGTAGCTTCTCAACCTTCCATTCAATCTGTGACTTAAACCTCTTCTTCAAATCTTTTCACTATCTCCTGTACCAGTCGCTGATTGATCTGACAATAGTTCCTCCTTCACATTACTATCTCTGCTCCTCCAATCTCTCCTCAAATTCTACAACTCTGTATTCATCTCATAAATAATATTTTGTATGATTGCTTACTATTTTTGCCGCTTAATCAACACCACTAGTTTTACCGCTTAATCAACACCATTGATTTCAAACTTGTATTTAGGTCACTTATCAATTTAGGTTCAGCTTCTTGTAGAATGTTCTAAATCATCATTAAACTTAGGCAAAATCGTTCATCCAATCAAACCAATAGATTGTTGTTATTTCAAATAACATCCTCAACAAACTTTACCTCGGTATCTGTACTAGTTTTTTGTTTAGCGATCACAGAAAGAGCATTGCAAAGTTTATTCCAGAATACCGATAAATCATTCAAATTAGAATAAGACTTTACCATTTTAAGAATCGATTTATCCAGGTATCTCTGTAATAACAGTATACAACATCTGGCAAAACCGCTCCTCATAATACTTCGATCTCAATTTACATTTACTTGATTTCCATCATGTTGTTGTTGTGTACCTTAGTCAGTTAAGTATTCCTCATTAGCTTCTTCATTACCGGTTGTGGTCAATTGTATGAGTAGACTATTTAGTATGTTTGACCATCAATGACAATATTTGATTAGACAGGTATCAATGTTTATTATCTTTGCATGTTAGGTGATCAATGCCAACACTAATGTTTGGATCTTATTGTCTAGATCTTGTTGCACACGATCACTATTGCCAATGAACGTATTCATTGAACGATCATCTTCCAATGAAGTGTGACAGTCAAAGGACATCTATAGTCATATGCTCTCCAATACAATCATTTTCAGCATTCACACACCATACTAAAAATCTAAAAAAAAAACATATAGCATAATGTACATTTGTCGCCATATCATGCGTGCGGCCTTGTCATTGACAACGGATGGGGGGTTGTTGATTGACCTGCAACCTCTGATATCTCCATCCTCCATTAAAGTTGCTACTTAATTAGAAAATTTGTCTTTGAAGCTTAGTTTTATAAACCCCCTCAAAATAGACATCATGTACAAATGATAGTGCGTCCAATTACAATTTAACCAATTCTTATTTTTAATTTTTTTTGGATACTTTTTGCATTTAAATACAACAATTAAAGACATGAAAAATTAAAATACTAATAAAACCTTATGTATTGACTAACAATGGACTAAAAATACTACTGCAATACTTCACCAACCATTAAATATCACCAACCTACAATACCAAACACTATCAAAAAATACTTTTCCTAAGCTTCTTATGCAACAATATGTCAATTTTACACTCCAATATTAAGATCTATCTTTTTTTGCACAAGAATTAATGGACACAATTTTGGTCTGATTGTTATGTATGGAACAAGTGATGTGAAACCTGAGCTAGGTGTTTATGCAGTCCACGTGGAAACGAGCAATCAGGAATCAATCGCACCCTTCAATCACCAATAGATTCCATACAATGAAATATCAACGACATCGAAAGTGTGAAGATAAAATGCATTGTTGTATATTTGATGATTCTGCCAATAAGACCAATGCTGCAACACAATTTCACAGTAGAGAGAAACTTCAAATACAACTTTCAACAAATGAAATAGTAGAAAGAGTGTATTGCAGAAGTAAAACTTCCACCAATTGTCTTCACGCCCCTAGGAAAGTATGAAAGCGCCCTCCAGATGGAAGATTAACTTATCATGCCCTTCTGAAATCTCCAGGTCCAAACTCTTTGTTTCTCATCCAGAGAATAACTCCCTCAATTTGCAGGTATAATCACTATGCCCAACACAAGTCTCCCATGAATTACTAAAGAGGTCTCACTAAAATGCGTCGGAAAGATTAGCTCTTGCTCAAGATTAAAGTCTGTTGCTCAAGAATGAAGAATGAAGAATGAAGATTATTGGACAATTTTGATAAGTTGGCTTCAATTACTCTTCATCACTACATAGTCAAAAACAAAAACAAAAGCAAAAACTTCACACATCTACACGTCTCTAATCCTACAACTATATGGATTAAAGTGATCTCATGTTTCAGCTCCTCTAATCCTACAACTATATGTATTAAAGTGATCTCATGTTTCAGCTCCTCTCATGAAAGAGTGAAAGGTTGTCTGAGCTTTGATACCATATTAGAAATATGGAAAGAGACTGAAACTAAGAATAATTTTAAAACATAAATCAATACGGGCTTCTTGTATATCTTCATTCAATCCATGTCACAAATTTATAGGATTCTAACATCCTATTTTATAGGAAACTCTCTAAATGAATTTGCTAATTATAAAGAGTTGTTTTAACAACTCTAAATACAAACAAATAGACTTCAAAAAATAACTATTCTCACAACTATAATAGTTATGTGAGTTGTGAACACTAACATTATTAACTTATGTGAACACTAACATTTAATTTCCCAACACTTCCTAATTTTGTTTCGTGACCTGTATTTCATGGTTGATTGGTGAAATAACTTGGTGAGTTTAATCCATTGAGTCTAACCCTAGGTTCGGCGACATAGAAGCAACCAATCCATAAGAGGAAAGGCCCACATTTGAGGTGGAGGCAACCTGCAAAATAGGTACAAAGACAAAAAAAAAATTGATGGGGTGGGTGGGGGGGAGTAGTTAGGCCCCCCCTCCTACCACACCCATGAGGGAAGAGGTACAAAAGATTTGGAATTTTTAGAGGTGGGAGAGTATAGGGTCGCAACCACTTATAAAAAGTGTTAATTTGATGTACATCTTGGTAATAAAATCAACATCTCATGTAAAAAATATTATTATGATTTTTTTTTTTTAAAACTGGATTTTCAATAATAGTGATAGAGAATAAAAGGAACTATTGGATGTTGATGTACCATAGACAAAGTGGTCAATAAATCAACCTACAAGTGTTAGTGAAGATTATGTCAATTTGTTGTCTTATTTCAATTAGATGCTTCTGTGATATTTAATTTATATGGAATTTAATAATAATGAATTTGAATGACATATTTAAATACATGGAGAATTATGTGAATGTGTTGTCCTATTTTAATTAAATGATCCCCGTAATTTTACAAGTTTTATATGTGATCTTGTGATTATAATGAATTAAGATGATGCCTTCAAATATGCAAACCCTTGACATGTAACTCAAGGAATTTTAAGACTCAAGGTCTTTTAGGCATGTTCAAATTGGTTAATTTTAGAAAGCCCCTTTAAGAACATTGAGTAATATGAACAATTACACTCTTTACGAATTTATAATTGACAAAATAAAAAAAATCAGGGGAGAAGGTTATGAAATCTTCCTCTCTTGATTATCTACACACATGATAGTGACTACAAGATAGAGAAATTCACTTGGGCCACCTACACTACTTGGCCAAACTCAAATTAGTTAAGTCATGTATCCTCTATTATTTGCAACACAATGGATTATACAAATATATTCATGCTACATTGCATTATAAATAAATTTCATTCTTTACTCGTATATCAACATCATGAACAACATGTCAACCATCATAAATGGTACAAAATAGAAAGAAAATTTATGCCCACAATAAACTATTTCTACAAACCACATGAGACAAAACAAGAAAAAAAAAAATTAAAATCTATAATGCAAAAGAATAGCAAATATACCATCAAGATGACACACGATGTATCTTGGGAAAAAACCAATCCCCATAAACACTTACATACTCAATATTTTATATCATAAATAAAGATTACAATACACCTACAAAGTCTCCATGCCAGGTGTCACATCTTATCTTTATGTTTTTATTAATAATACAATAAAGTACTTGAGACTATTAATTAATTATCTTATGCTTGTTTGATTATGGATCAATGTCTTTGAAATTAGATATTATTTGCAAATGCGTGAAGTTGAAATTGAAATGATGATGACATGTTATGTTGCACATGCTTCAACAATGGTTTTATGGACTAACTTATTGCCAAGAATATGAGTGTGAATGAGTGTATGAACATGCCAAAGATGAGAACTTGGTTGAGGTAGAAGTGTACTTGTCACCCAAACAATGGCTGGCATGACAAAAACCCGAAGCACACATTCACACAGTTGCAGTCATATTGCATGTTCTGATTAAGTAAAAACATGTTTTACAAGGACCTGAATTCTTTAACAAAGAGTTTTAAAGCATTAAATTAAAATATCAACTGAAACCGTGCCTCAACACCCAGGAAATAAAGCCTTAAAACAAAAGGTATGTAACCTAACAACAGGAAAAACCCAAAAAGAAACAGTCGAGGACAATAAAAAGATAGGACACACAGGAAAGGACAACTAAATACACTTCAATAAATCCTGCGCCTGGATCACCTTGAGCTATATCTGACCAGCTGAGTTTTTGAGCTCTTCCAACTCCTTATCATCCTTAGTTCCAGACTTTCTAGTGCTTGCCCTAGTACGCTTTCTCGATCCCATGGTATCCTTCAGCTCTTTTCCTTCTTTTTCACCCTTTTCCTATTCCATCTTATCCACCAGTATCTTTGTATGCTCTGAGCTGGCTTTAAGGCTGACCAGACTTTTCTCCCCAATCTTGCGCATGGTGTCTTCAAGTTTGTCAACTCTGTTATGCAGCCTATGAAGCTTACCTTCAAGATCCCCATCCACTGCTCTGTCCTCTTTTTCCTTCAGTTTCTTTTCCATCTCATGAACCTTATCAACCAATTCAACATAGGCATCTGATCTGCCCACCACATCCTTCATCTCATTGATGTAGACCACCATCGATTTGTCCCCAATACTAATTTTCTTGATGAATTTAACCTCACCTCCCATAATCTGCATTTTCTTTTTGATATTTCTAATGTCATCCATCATTTTACCCATCATATAGGTAAAGTCTAACAAACATTTATTGTTATTATTACTGTCATTAACCCTGCTATTTTCCTTTTCAGTTTCCTCATTCACAAGATTTTCAGTGGCTTTGGTCCCCGTAGTACCTTTGTCAATACTATTTACAATCTCCTCCACAATCTTGTTGGCATTATGTAGGTTTTCCTTCATCTTCTCCAGGGAGATAAGGTCATCACCTAGATTTTCAGTATTGTCCTCCATCTTGCCATCTTCCCCTTTTTCTTCCCCGATATCTCCCCCTATACTCTTCTCCTTCTCCATATCCTCATCATCCTCCGATGAGAGAACAATTCTCCTCTTACTGGTGTGTTGCAGTCATATTGCATGTTATGTTATCATGGATATGTATTTTAAATGAAACACATGTTTTAGATGATATTTATTGTTATGAAAACTTGTTGTGTTATGTTTGTTTCAATTGCCTTGTTAGGAAAAATATGGCCATCTCTTTGTTTTTGTGTCATTGTTCTTATATGTTACATGGTCATTTTATTAGAAAGATCAAAATGTTTACATTTATTTCTCAATACAATTATCTTCCTTTTCACATCATGTGTGTGTGTGTGTGTGTGTTAGGGTTGTAAATTGTATCCTCATACAATTTCATGCCCATGTGGGACTCACTTTGGTGCTTCTCTTTTTATGCCCCTGAAATTAATTAATTTTTCTCAAAACAATGTCTAATTTTAAAAGTTTAGCATATTTTATGGTTCTCCAATGTTGTTCTATCCCAAGAGGATTGAACTAGGGAGCTTAGTGCCATAGTCACACCATAGTCCATCCAAAAGGTGCCCAAATTTTAACCCTTCAAAGGTCAAAAAAAATTGAGTGATAAAATTCTCTCAATGTCATCCTTCTTCAAAATTATCAACATGTTTAATGACATTAGGTATAAAGCCTAATCCCTCATTTGAAACATTACATCACTCAACTCCAATTCACTTCTCTCATCAAGTAATTGAGAAATTATTTAATAATTTTAAAGGTAGCGAAGGAGAGGTCAAGCATTCAAGGATTTTGTTAGGATTAGGGAGTACCGAGAGGGGGGGTGGGGGGTGAATCGATGCAACAATATTATTAAATTTCTCCCTCTGAAATCCATAACTTAACATAGAAATTAAATGCAAGTAAAACAATCAAGATATATGACATGAGCACCATAACACCACAATTTGTTATCAATGAAAACTTAGTTAAGGAAAAAACCCTAATGGGGATGATACCCACAAATATCTCACTACTGCAGTAATAAGTGCCATGTTAAATGTATAAATACAAATAGGGGAATGTACTTGCATTTAGGTTTACAACCTAGAGCTCACTGCTCAAATACACATCCAAAATATATCAAGGCTTACATCCAATTACATAATAAAAAAGGACTTACTGTCCTATACCGAACTGACTAGTAGCATCAACAATGCCTATACAGTTCTGATGAAGCACTGTACTTGATCTCTACTTACTATATTTGCATCACTGTCTTCTTCTAATATTAATCATAATCACAATCTTCGTAATCAAAACTCGATCTTAAATATAAGATCATAAGCTCAAAAATCAAACTTTGTCAGCCCAAATAAGAGTAATGAAATATGTAGAAGTCTTTGCTAAAACAAGATCAAAACATAAGATAAAATCTTGCTAACCAAACCAATTATCCTGTGATGTCAACTCAATCATAAACAATCACCAAACCGATAACCAAGGTTGATTTTCCAAGTATACCAACTTTATTTCTCCAAATTGTCATGTTCCTCTAAAACTCCGTCAATCCGATATTTCTCAGTGAATATTTCATGCATAAGATAACTTCAAAATCTGTGATGATTGGATTAGAAATAATAGTATGTCTACATTCATTTCCTACAATCAAATTCTCTAACTATCAAAAACCTTTTCGAACCATACTGATATGTCCGACTAGCCTCTATCTTGGTTATGTTACTTAGAAAAATATAAGAATCAAATCCTCTTGTAAACTGTCTTGACTGGCCTCTATCTTGGTTATGTTACAAGGCCAAGAGTAATGATAGTAGTTTCCATCAAAGATAACATACCATGCATCAGAGAATGAATCTTTCCAAAAATCTCTCCCTTTTGGATTGATGGGAACACTTAGAGAAAAATGACTAAGTGTCCATCCAAAACTGCCAAGTCCAAAACTCCTAAAAAACTGAACTCCCCCAAAGATTATGGGTGATCTCACAATAGTGTGTCCCACTTTTTGGGATGAAGGAATTTGGTCTTTCCAAATACTTTTCAATTTTACCGCCTTTGCTCGAAGTCCCCTCTTCGCACGAAGGGGTTAATTGACTTCGAGCAAAGTACCCTACGTGGGGTACTTCGTGCGAAGGCCCCCCTTTGCACAAACTACCCCACGTAGGGTACTTTGCTTGAACACCCCCTTCGAGCGAAGCCATTTTTGACCGGATTTTTTATATATTTTTGGGTGCCCATTTCATTTTCACAATTTACTGTTGGAGATTTTGTGGACCTGAGGCTTAGAGAGAACCAGTGACGTCCAGTACGACATCATTACATCTTGAGTTTTTTGACTTCTTCTTATTGTTATTAGTATCAGGTACACACATTTTTATCATTTTTATTATAAATTATATGTTTTATATTTATTTTAGTTAGTTATTTGTTTTAAATAATTTTTAGTTAGTAGAAATGTTAGAAAATCATAATAGAAATTTTAGAATATGTTAGCAAATTATAGTAGTATGTTAGAAAATCATAGTAGAATGTTAGCGAATGTTAGAAAATATTAGAAAATTGTAGTAGAAATGTTAGAATATGTTAGAAAATTGTAGTAGTATGTTAGAAAATCATAGTAGAATGTTAGAAAACATTATAAAATCATAGTAGAAATGTTAGAATATGTTAGTAAATGTTAGAAAATTGTAACTTAGTATACAGTAGAAAAGATTAGAAAACCGTAGTAGAATGTTAGCAAATGTTTATAAATTGTAGTAGTATGTTAGTAAATGTTAGAAAATGATAGAAAATCGTAGAAGAATGCTAGCAAATGTTAGAAAATATTTAGAAAACATTAGAAACCATAGTAAAAATGTTAGAAAACATTAAGATCTTATAGAAATTATTAAAAATATTTGTTTTTAAATTGTTTAGTTAGTTATATTAGGAATCTCTCTCTCTCTCTCTCTCTCTCATGTACATATGTTTTAGAGTTATGTATAAATGTTATTCATATACAATTAGATATTAAAATATTATCCTACAAGGACCTCTTTTGTACATCCTAGGATCTTTTAAGACACTTAGAGGACCCCTTAGTACACCTTAGGACCCCTATTGTGACATAAAACTCTTAAAGAACCCAAGCAGGACCCTTTAAAACACCTAGGATGACCTATTAGAACTCTTTAAGAATCCCTAGGACTCTTAAGACCTAATAAGACCAATTAATACCTAATAGGACTAATATGACCTATTAAGACCAATTAGTACATCCTAGGACCCTTTAGGACTATGAGTACACCCCAGGACCCTTTAAGACCCCTATTGTGACATAAAAATCTTTAATAACCCAAGTAGAACCATTTAAGACACCTAGGATGACCTATTTGAACTCTTTAAGAACCCTTAGGATGCTTAAGACCTAATAAGATCACTTACTTGACCTAATAGGACCTATTAATACCAATTAGTACATCCAAGGACCCTTTTAGACTATTAGTACACCTTAGGTCCCTTTAGGACCCCTATTGTGACAAAAAACTCTTTAAGAACCCTTAGGACCCTTAAGAACTAGAATAGGACCACTTAAGACCTAATAGAACCCCTTAAGACCTAATTAGAGTAATAAGACCTATTAATACCAATTAGTACGTCCAAGGACCCTTTAGGAAAATTAGTACATCCTAGGACCCTTTAGGACCCTTAGTACACCTTAGGACCCTTTATGACCCCTATTGTGACATAAATATCTTTAAGAACCCAAGTAGGACCCTTTAAAATACCTAGGATGACCTATTATAACTCTTTAAGAATCCATAGGACCCTTAAGACCTAATAAGACTACTTAAGACCTAATAGGACTAATATGACCTATTTCAACCAATTAGTACATCCTAGGACCGTTTTGGACTATGAGTACACCCTAGGACCCTTTAGGACCCCTATTGTGACATAAAACTCTTTAAGAACCCAATTAGAGCCCTTTACGACACCTAGGATGACCTATTAGAACTCTTTAAAAACCCTTAGGACCCTTAACACCTAATAAGACCACTTACTTGACCTAATAGGACCTATTAATACCAATTAGTACATCCAAGGACCCTTTAGGACTATTAGTACACCCTAGGTCTCTTTAGGAGCCCTATTGTGACATAAAACTCTTTAAGAACCCTAAGGACCCCTAAGACCTAGCATAGGACCACTTAAGACCTAATAGGACCCCTTAAGACATAATTAGAGTAATAGGACCTATTAATACCAATTAGTACGTCCAAGGACCCTTTAGGACAATTAGTACATCCTAGGACCCTTTAGGACCCTTAGTACACCTTAGGACCCTTTAAGACCCCTATTGTGACATAAAACTCTTTAAGAACACAAGTAGGACCCTTTAAAACACCTAGGATGACCTATTAGATCTCTTTAAGAATCCGTAGGACCCTTAAGACCTAATAAGACCACTTAAGACCTAATAGGACTAATATGACCTATTAAGACCAATTAGTACATCCTAGGACCCTTTAGGACTATGAATACACCCTATGACACTTTAGGACCCCTATTATGGCATAAAACTCTTTAAGAACCCAAGTAGAACCCTTTAAGACACCTAGGATGACCTATTAGAACTTTTTAAGGACCCTTAAGACCTAATAAGACCACTTAATTGACCTAATAGGACCTATTAATACCAATTAGTACATCCAAGTACCCTTCAAGACTATTTGTACACCCTATGTCTCTTTAGGACCCCTATTATGACATAAAACTCTTTAAGAACCCTTAGGACCCTTAAGACCTAGAATAGGACCACTTAAGACCTAATAGGACCCCTTAATACCTAATTAGAGTAATAGGACCTATTAATACCAATCAGTACATCCAAGGACCCTTTAGGATAATTAGTACATCCTAGGACCCTATAGGACCCTTAGTAAACCATAGGACCCTTTAGGACCCCTATTGTGACATAAAAATCTTTAAGAACCCAAGTAGGACCCTTTAAAACACCAAGGATGGCCTATTAGAACTCTATAAGAATCCCTAGGACCCTTAAGACCTAATAAGACCACTTAAGACCTAATAGTATTTATATGACCTATTAAGACTAATTAGTACATCCTAGGACCCTTTAGGACTATGAGTACACTATAGGACCCTTTAAGACCCATATTGTGACATACAACTCTTTAAGACCCCAATTATAACCCTTTAAGACACCTAAGATGACCTATTAGAACTCTTTAAGAACCCTTAGGACCCTTAAGAGATAATAAGAACACTTACTTGACCTAATAGGACCTATTAATACTAATTATTACATCCAAGGACCCTTTAGGACTATTAGTACACCCTAGGTCCCTTTAGGACCCGTATTGTGACATTAAACTCTTTAATAACCCTTAGGACCCTTAAGATCTAGCATAGGACCACTTAAGACCTAATAGGACCCCTTAAGACCTAATTAGAGTAATATGACCTATTAATACCAATTAGTACATCCAAGGACCCTTTAGGACAATTAGTACATCCTAGGACCCTTTAGGACCCTTAGTACACCTTAGGACCCTTTAAGACCCCTATTGTGACATAAAACTCTTTAAGAACCCAAGTAGGACCCTTTAAAACACCTAAGATGACCTATTAGAACTCTTTAAGAATCCCTAGGACCCTTAAGACCTAATAAGACCACTTAAGACCTAATAGGACTAATATGACCTATTAAGACCAATTAGTACATCCTAGGACCCTTTATGACTATGAGTACACCCTAGGACCCTTTAGGACCCCTATTGTGACATAAAAATATTTAATAATCCAAGTAGAACCCTTTAAGACACCTAGGATGACCTATTAGAACTCTTTAAGAGCCCTTAGGACCCTTAAGACCTAATAAGACCACTTACTTGACCTAATAGGACATATTAATACCAATTAGTACATCCAAGGACCCTTTAGGACTATTAGTACACCCTAGGTCCCTTTAGGACCCCTATTGTGACATAAAACTCTTTACAAACCCTTAGGACCCTTAAGAACTAGAATAGGACCACTTAAGACCTAATAGGACCCCTTAAGACATAATTAGAGTAATAGGACATATTAATACCAATTAGTACATCCAAGAACCCTTTAGGACAATTAGTTTATCCTAGGACCCTTTAGGACCCTTAGTACACCTTAGGACCCTTTAGGACCCCTATTGTGACATAAAACTCTTTAAGAACCCAATTAAGACCCTTTAAAAAACCTAGGATGACCTATTAGAACTCTTTAAGAATCCCTAGGGCCCTTAAGACCTAATAAGACTACTTAAGACCTAATACGACTAATATGACCTATTAAGACCAATTAGTACATCCTAGGACCCTTTAAGACCCTTAGTACACCCTAGGACCCTTTATGACATTAAAATCTTTAAGAACCCAAGTATAACCCTTTAAGACACCTAGGATGACCTATTGGAACTCTTTAAGAACCCTTAGGACCCTTAATACCTAATAAGACCACTTGACCTCATAGGACCTATTAATACCAATTAGTACATCCAAGGAACCTTTAGGACTATTAGTACACCCTAGGTCCCTTTAGGACCCCTATTGTGATATAAAACTCTTTAAGAACCCTTAAGACCCTTAAGACCTAGAATAGGACCACTTAAGAACTCAAATAAAATTGTAAATTTAAGTATAATTTTATATATTCAGATATTTGTTTCCATTTTACATCCAGTTATAACATGTAATCAAGTAATTAATTGTTAACACTTAGCTTTCACATGTTACATCTAGATGGCCATTTAGGATGTACCAGCTCAGGATGTACCTTGCACTCCTGATCTTGCGACTTTTTTCAGACTGCTCAGGCAAAGATAGATCGACTTAGAGAGTCCATCCGTACATCTGAGCCTGACATATATAGATATATTTGTATCACTATATTAAGGAGTTTGGAGGATATTACTACGAGATTGTGAACTCACTCTTTCTTCATACCATTGGTTGGTGATAGTGTTTTTTGAGATTTGAGGTCTAAGGTCTCGGGTGATGTTTCGTTGGAGACGGTCCAGAGCTGTATCCCTAAGAAAATCATCAAACAAGAGGTTTTCCTATTTTATGATGGGAAGCCCAAGGTGAGGGCATATGAGGTTACATGGTGTGATATTCCTTAGATTGCATGCATGATATACCCCCATTTTCTTTCAGCACATGGTCATTATCCTAATAATGACCAAATTCCATATTATATTTTGCCCAGTAGTTGTATGCTGAGTTCTATTTTGGACTTAGGGTCAACTATTTAGATCTTCCCAGATATTATGGTCAGGGGTGCAGTAGAGTTGTAGGCCATGATCAGTATCATAGGGCCAATCGAGTTGTACATTCTCATAGACAGTTGGTTGGGTAGAGGACTCTGATAGTGGCACCGATGATGGTTGCTACTACAGATAGAGTTGTCATTGCTTCCCAGAGGGGAGTAGTCAACAGGATAGGGGAGATTGATTCTACAGCCACCTTCATCACTTCTAACATAGTGGGCAGATACATTTTGACTAGACCGAGTTGAGCCAGATCATCTTCTAAGGCTTCATCTATTACTGTTGCAGGCTTCAGTGACGATGCATATAGAGCTTCAGGTCTCCCTCCACCAGGAGAGATATGCATGCTTTCTAGACATCATAGTCATTTGGATGTGGCAATTTATTTTTTGGAGGATCTCCTGCAGTCATATTCTTATATTGCAGACATACAGAGGACCCTGATATAGTTAGTCAGAGATGTCATCAGACTTGTACGAGGTCCTATAGTTCCACCAACCTAGGACACAACATCTAGTCATGCACAACATAGTTCACAACACTCTACAGAGTGCTCTGCACCCACAGATCAGTGTGCAGCTACAGAGCCAGGCATACAAGTTGGATATGTACACATCACAGCTGAGGGCGTAGACACATTTTATGAGCAGTTTTGTAGGTTGAGTTAGGTGGAAACTAGCACTGATGTTGGATTGTTTATGTATTTGTTATTGCATCCTGGTGGTTCAAAATCTTCAACACTCCCCTCCCAGCTAGGCACACCCATACACTCTTCATTAATAGAGACGTTTAGGAGTGGAGGTGGTGTGGGTGATGCTATTTCTGTTGATGATATGATGGTGTCATGCGCTGATGATCCTCCTACTCCAGAGACCCTGGTGTAGGAGCACCAAGGTCAAAGATAGGAGCCATGGAGTGCACCAGGGTCACTAATGGACCCTTGGGAGGAGTGAAAGAAAAATGTCCTTCAAAGGTCATTGAATCATGTAATAGGAATACTCATGGTCATGTAATATTGTTTTGATCATATATTGATCTCATTGTAATCAAGTCTTAAATGTAAGCCTTAATGGTAATGATAAGCCTAAAAGGTACCTAGGGGTCACTAGGAAGGGTTATGTATTGATCCTAGGTTGGGGGATGATGAAATTGACCTATAAGTGTCTATAATTATGTAATAAGGCTATTAAAGCCTCTAAATAGTGTTGAGAGCACTAAGAGTGCAATAATTTGTAAATTGCCTATATTGGCAAAATAAGCCTATAAGGCTCATATGAGGGTTATAGGGTTGAAAAGGTTGTTTAAACCTTTTAAAATTAATTGAAAGGGGCATTAGACTCATGTTTCCAAGTTGACAAGATTGGTTTTTGACTTGACAACACTAATTTAATCATACTTTGTTATGACAGTCAGTTAGGGACTGTTATTAGACAATTTGTAGGCAGTTAGACAATTAGAGTCGGTATTTTGATATTTGAGAGTCTATTTGTATTGAATCCATGTGAGTGGATGGAGTGTGGTTGAATGGAGAGATCTGGGGGTCGAAGGGAAACATTGTAATGAAGTTACAAATCAATAAACTTTAAGTTCTGCAAACTATTCATCTTCTGCCTGTGAGGACACAGTCTAGTATTTGTATTGTCAAACTCTTTATTTTGATGCTATGTTGATAAGAGATGTAGTTTTTTTTATGGTTTTCTAAGTAGTGGTTCATTTTATGTAGAGATCTTATTGTTTTTGAAGTTTTAAAACCAAGAATCTTAGTCTTATTACTGACTTTTCCAAACAGTTTGGAGTGTGAAATCAGTAATTTGGTTTGAAGTTTCAATGAGCACATAGGATCTCCCACTTTCTGTAGTTGTTGTGTCTTTTGGGAGAGGCCTATCCCTGTACATTATGTGTCATTAGATGTTATTTGTAGGGACAATTAGGAGGATGAAGTTAGAGGTCTCTGATGGAGACAAAGTGCTGATTGGGGTTGCATGGTGGTTGGACCAGTCAAGGTCTGAGAGTTCCATCCACATGAGGGATACTTTTTATGGCATGGAATGTCATAATATGTTTAAGTGATGGTGTTGGATCCACTAGAAGGGTCTAGAAGTGATTGGAGGGGCCTGGTTGAGAAAGCCCTAGGGTAGAGTACCTAAAAATGAGGGTTTGATGAATGAGAGCATATATGAGCATGTCTGATAAAAAAAAGTTGAAAATATTGTGTTTTGGAAGGTCTAGGAAGACTTTTCAAGTCCTTGAGTCCTGGAGGTAAGCGGGGATAGGAGTTTCTTCTTTAAGCAAGGGCTAATTAGGCCTTGGAGAAAAGCTAGAAGGTAATGAAAATGTTCACCAGTCAAATTATGAAGGACTGAGTTTGATATATGTTTAACAACTTTGAAAATGGTATTATAAAATGTAAATACCTTGTTAGGTTGTTTGGAGAGTTTGTGAATGATTTGCAGGTCACTGTCTAGGAAGGGCTACTAGACAAGCCTAGAAGGGCTTTTGGAAGGGATTGGTGGAAGGTGAGTTAACTAGATTTGATGGGTTAGTGAAACATGGTAGATAGACCATAATAAGAGGATCTATGGTGTTGGGAACAAGGTGATAGGTCTAGTTGGAGATTTGGCATGGTGGAGGCACTAGGTGCACTAAGAGGCCTAGAATGGAGTTAGTGTCATGAGAAGTTGTAATAAGAGATAAGAGGAAGTAGACTTGTGGAAAGTGACTGAGGTATTGATGGCCTAAAGTTGGAGCACTTATTTTGAACCTTGAGTTGAACTTAATTCCTTGAGTAGATTCCAAGAAACTTGTAGAATCCTCAAGTAGAGTTGGGTTCCTTAAGGGGAAAATGAGGGATCTACATCAAGTGGTATCAGAGCCTAGCAATAGGTCTGGGTTTGGGGTGAATAAGATCTGAGATTTTGAAGACCCAGAGTCCTTTTTCCTGAATATGGATGATCCTTGAATGCACCTTGCATCCACATTTTCTTCCATGATGACCATTGTACCTATTATCAAATTCCCTTCAATCAGCAACCTTTGAACTCACCTTCAATCCAAGATCTATCCAACATAGAGTCACCACCTTGGATCTCTCCTGGAGGATGATTCAACTCCAAGCATCAAATGCAAATTAAGGGGTAAGGTATGCAAGGTTGTTGTTTCTAGTGGTTCTCTTACCAATATTGTTTTCAGATGAAATGATTTTCAAGTTGAATATAGAGAAGATAACACATAGTACACCTTATAGAGTGTATGGAATGAATAATGATAAGTGGATTGATGTCAAAGAACAAGCATATATTTCTTTTAGTATTGGTTCTTGTGTTGATACTATTCTATGTGATGTTATGCCCTTGAGTGATTGTCATGTAATCTTGGGTAGAGTATGGCAAGTTGATATTAAGTCCTTGTGTGATGGAATAGAAAATACTTATGTTATTAATAAGAATGGAAAAGACTTTGTGATGAGTTCACTGTAGGATGATAAGATGGCATGGAGAATGTCAAGGACATGGTTGATGGGAAGAAGAGAGCTCCTAAGGTGTAAGGAACATGAAGACAATGAGAAAGTGCAGACTTGTTTGAGGAAGAATGATGGTGCTTTGGGGAAAGAAACCATCAAGAATGAAGATAAGGTATGTGGTCCATCTAGAGGACAAGAAGAAAGCTTGTAGTAGATAGGTTACAAGGAGGAGAGTGAATCTCATGGTAGGGAGGTTCAAGGATGTAGAACAAAGGTAAAGAATGAAGTTGCTGATGAAGATAAAGAGGAAGCAAAGATTGAAGAAGAAAGAATGATACTAGTGGGTACCATTTTGTGTCCATTGAAGATTACAATTTTTTTTTTCACAAGGAAAACCAAGGAGGAGAATGACAAGATAGTCACAAAGGGAATGGTGAAAGGTAGAGAAGGAAGGAAAAATGATGATCATAAGTTGCTGACAGAGGCAAAGGTATCTAGGCATGAGGAATTTAAAGATGAAGACAACATAAGGATGAAGAGTCATGTGAAAACTAGTCCAAGAATGTGTATGGGGACAATGTATACTCGTATGAAGGTATTAATTTGGTTTTTGATACTAAGTATGGTTGTGTTGTAGGTGTATCCTCATGTGGTACAGATTTCTAGCATGGTAGACTACACAAGGTTGTGTCAAAGTCACCTAATGGAAGGGGTGTGTTACTTCTTTTTCTTTATAATGATTTGGTCACTAGACCCAAAGCACAATAAGAAGAAAAGAAGATGTAGGAGGAAGGAAAATGATGTAAACTCTAAAAAGATATGAGCACATGGATAATTAGTGTGGACAACAAGAGGACAACATGGATAAGCATGGCAACGAAGAAGGTCCAGTCACAAGGCATTCAAGAAGACAAGCAAGCATGGAGCATCCAGTAACTAAGTACAAGTGTGCAAGAGACATGAGAGGACATGGAGATTTAGTTGGTCCATTTTGTTTAGCAAGACATTCCAAGAAGACTTGGAACAATTTCAAAAGTGGGGAGTATGGTGTAGGAGCACCAAGGTCAAAGGTAGGAGCCATGGAGTGCACCAAGGTCACTGATGGACCCTTGGGAGGAGTGGAAGACAAATGGCCTTCAAAGGTCATTGGATCATGTAATAGGAATAATAATGGTCATGTAATATTGTTTTGATCATATATTGATCTCATTGTAATCAAGTCTTAAATGTAAGCTTTAATGGCAATGATAAGCCTAAAAGGTACCTAGGGGTCACTAGGAAGAGTTATGTATTGATAATAGGTTGGGGGATGATGGAATTGACCTATAAGAGTCTATAATGATGTAATAAAGCTATCAAAGCGTCTAAATAGTGTTGAGAGCACTAAGAGTGCAATAATTTCTAAAATGCCTATATTGGCAAAATAAGCCTATAAGGCTCATATGGGGGTTATAGTGTTGAAAAGGTTGTTTAAACCTTTTAAAATTCATTGAAAGGGGAATTAGAATCATGTTTCCAATTTGACAACATTGGTTGTCGACTTGACAACACTAATTTAATCATACTTTGTTATGATAGTCGGTTAGGGACTGTTATTAGACAGTTTGCAGGCAGTTAGACAGTTAGAGTCGATATTTTGATAGTTGAGATTCTATTTTTATTGAATCCATGTGAGTGGATGGAGTGTGGTCAAATGGAGAGAGTTGGTGGTTGAAGGGAAACATTGTAATGAAGTTACAAATCAATAAACTTTAAGTTCTGCAAACTATTCATCTTCTGCCCGCGAGGACACAGTCTAGTATTTGTATTTTCAAAATCTTTATTTTGATGCTATGTTGATAAGATATGTAGTGTTTTGATGGTGATATAAGTAGTGGTTCATTTTATGTAGATATTTTATTGTTTGTGAAGTTTTAAAACCAAGAATCTCAGTCTTATTGCTGACTGTTCCAAATAGTTTGGGGTGTGAAATCAGTAATTTGGTTTGAAGTTTCAATGAGCACATAGGATCTCCCACTTTCTATAGTTGATATTTCTTGTGGGAGAGGCCTATCCATTTGCATTATGTGTCATTAGATGTTTATTTGCAAGGAAAAGTAGGAGGTTGAAGTTAGAGGTCTCTGATGGAGACAAAGTGCTGATTAGGGTTGCATGGTGGTTGGACCAGTCAAGGTCTGAGAGTTCCATCCACATGAGGGATAATTTTTATGGCATGAAATGTCATAATATGTTTAAGTGGTGGTTTTGGATCCATTGGAAGGGTCTATAAGTGATTGGAGGGGCCTGGTTAAGAAAGCCTTAGGGTAGAGTACCTAAAAAGAAGGGTTTGATGAATGAGAGCATAGATGAGCATGTATGATCAAACAAAGTTGAAAATATTGTATTTTGGAAGGTCTAGGAAGACTTTTTCAAGTCCTTGAGTCCTAGAGATAAGCAGGGATTGGAGTTGCCTCTTTAAGCAAGGGATAATTAGGCCTTGGAGAAAGGCTAGAAGGTGATGAAAGTGTTCACCAGTCAAATGATGAAGGACTGATTTTGATATATGTTTAACAAATTTGAAAAGAGTATTAGAAAATGTAAATACCTTGTTAGGTTGTTTGGAGAGTTTGTGAATGATTTGTAGATCACTGTCTAGGAAGGGCTACTAGACAAGCCTAGAAGGGCTTTTGGAAGGGATTTGTGGAAGGTGAGTTAACTAGACTTGATGGGTTAGTGAAGCATGGTAGATAGACCATGATAAGAGGATATATGGTGTTGGGAACAAGGTGATAGGTCTAGTTGGATATTTGGCATGGTGGAGGCACTAGGTGCACTAAGAGGCCTAGAATGGAGTTAGTGTCATGAGAAGTTGGAATAAGAGATCAGAGGAAGTGAACTTGTTCAAAGTGACTGAGGTATTGATGGTCTAAATTTAGAGCACTCATTTTGAACCTTGAGTTGAACTTAATTCCTTGAGTAGATTCCAAGGAATGTGTAGAATCCTCAAGTAGAGTTGGGTTCCTTAAGGGGAAACTGAGGGCTCTGCATCAGACCTAGGTATATAAAGTTTTCTTTTCTCTTTTCTAGGAGTTTTAGTGAACAATTAATTATAGATGTGTCTAGTGATGTTTTTTCTATGTATAATATTTTGTAGGCACAATTAGCAAAGTACATTACCTCTAGTGTGGGCTCAAAGCATCTTCATATGAGAGATTCAATAGATGTAACACCTAATAGTGGTCATATAAGTTTTAAATATTTATATAAGTTTAAACATGGATGTGTACACTTGTAACATGTATTTATATATTTCAAGTACTTTAAATAATATATACTGTGCATGTATATAACCAACTATTGTACTAAACTTGCAGGGGTCAGTTGTTGCTTCACAACCAGAGGATGGTCGTGACACTCAGATAGAGAACATTACCTCTAGTGTGGGCCCAGAGAATCTTCATAGGAGAGATTCAACAGACGTGACACCTACTAGTGGTAGTTTTAAATATATGTAATTTTAAACATGCATTTATATATTTCAAGTATTTTACATTATATATATATATATATATATATATATATATATATATATATATATATATATATTCAAAGTGTCAAAGAATTTAGAGAATCAGAGAGATAAAGATTATGCTTTCTATAATGCATAAAAGATAAGATTTCACATTGTGACTACAAACACCGATGGTTAGTGGAACCTGATGGATAGAGATCACTGACAGTCAAGTCATAGTGATGCCCAAGCAAGAAAACCAATGAGAAGAATCACAAGCAAACCCAACAGACATAAACATAGTGTAAACCGACGGAGAAGCCCAAGGAGAACTGGAGTATTGACCGACACTATCAGAGAGTTAAACCAAAATTAACTTAAGTTTAGAAATGGAAAATATCTAACTGGAAGAGATAAATATAGACTTAACTAGTAGTTATCATTATTTTCACCGACAAGATAAGCCAAAGATAAGTAATTGATTTAAAGCTGATTTGTCCAGTTGGCAAAAAGATCTCAGCAAGATAAAATAAGAGTTTTTCTTTAAATCTAATTGGAGAGAATTGTGGATCACACCAAGATCAACAAGATCAAGAACCTAACAATGGTGATATCATGTCTATTTAAGAGACAACTCAACTTATTACGAATGGGTGTGGGTGAAGGAATGAACAAGAGGATGCTAAAGATAAACTGATGAAGAGCAACTTCATATAGTGCTGATCAACAAGCTAAGGAAAGAGATAAATAATTCTGTGGACACTGAGAAAAAAAGCACAACATCACCAAGTAGAATCAAAGTGGAGAAAAGGTATAAACAGAGTTATATTGATCAGAATAGTTTTGTGAGATTATAATAGATCTGAAAATTTGCAAGTATAAGTTGTATATGTGAACAGATCATACTGTTTCAGTTTAACCATTGATTCAGAAAGCCTCTTAACCAAGCAGGATTTAAAGATCCTTTCTATATTGAGATACATCCAATGGAGTATCAAAAATTTTGATCATGAAGATAGCATGAGATGCCAGATACCTATTGACAGGCCAAGTGAGTGTTTGATCAAGGATGGTAGCATAGAGATGCCCGATATCAAGTGACAAACTAAAATTTTAAATCCTCTAACAAGGTCACACCTAATAGTGTGTTTGTAACCTTTAACAGGGTTGGCTCTTTACTGAGCTCACTTCAGAAGAGTGAAAAATTTGGGTTACCGGTCTCAAGTGGTTTTTCCCTTAACAGGGTTTCCACGTTAAAAATCCATGTGTCAATGTGTTTATGAGTCATTACTTTAGTGTTTTGCATTACACTTAACTTAACTGGATTGATCGATATACACTAGATAATTGACTATTTTTTAGTAAATTAATAGACTGATATTCAGTAAATCTACATTAGAAGGTTTTACAAAGCATTCCAAGCAGTAGTAAATTGATATAAGTATTTGGAGGCATTTATCTTATAGGAATGAAGATAAATAGGGGTATAATTTTTTGGTACTAAGTTTTAATGGTTGATTATTGGAATATTTTTGAGGCCACTGATTCACCCCCCCTCTCAGTTATTACTAACAATTAGTATTAGAGCTTGTGTGCTTAGAAAGGGAGTTTAACAACTCAAGTAAAAGATCACAAGATGAACATTTGAGATGTGCCCAAGTTGAATAAAGGCAACTTTGCATCATGGAAAAGAAGAGTAAGACTCCACCTATCGGGTATTGGAAATGATATTTTTCAATACTTAGATACTAAATATGTGTTTCCTATAGGACCTCATACTCTTGAGAAATTAAGAGTCAAGCATGAGCATAACTGCATGATGATAGAACTTGCATCATCACTCTCTGATGCTGAGTTTGAAGATATCAAAACCCGCACCTTTGCAAAGAAAATGTGGGATAAGTTGAAGCTTGTACATGGAGGAGATGCCAATGTACTCAGAGCAAAGGCATAAATCCTAAGAGGGAGGTTTGATGACCTAAGGATGAAAGAAGGAGAAAACATTACTCAGTATAGCTCCAGAATCAAAGAGGTAGTAAATTCTATCCGAGGAGTTGGAGGTGTACTTGAAGAGGAGATAGTGGTAAGCAAAATATTAAGAACCTTATTGCCTATTTATGCTATTAGAGTTTTTGCAATTCAAGAAATTAGAGCAGTTGCAAACAATACAGTTACTTTAGATAGTCTGATTGGTAGACTAATTTAATTTGCGATGAATAATTTTGACAATAGTGTCTTACCATCAATAGAATCTGCATTCAAATCTTCTCTAAAGATGAGTAACTCAAGTCATAGACATGCTGTCAAAAATGATAGTGACAGTGATAATGAGGATCAAGGACTTGATGAGATTGAAGCAGTAATGGATAGAAGATTGCAGAGAGGCAAGGACATATACAAAGGTAAATTACCACTTGTATGTTTCAATTGTAAAGAGGTTGGACACTTTGCTGCAAGATGTCCAAACTAATGAAAAGATGACAGAGGAAATGACAGACCTTATGAGAAAAAGTTTGATAAAGGTGAGAATAGAGAATAACTAAGCAACCAACAATTTGACAAGAGAGATACCCAAGACTACAAGGACAAAGGGAAGAAAGCTTGTTACCTAGTTGAGAACAGAGCTGATGACACTAACACGGAATCAGAGGAAGACATCAAGATGGTATTTGTAGCCATGATGGATGATTCAGATGAAGATGAAGAAAGGTATGTAGAAATTGCACTCCTATCTAAAGTTAGGTAAAATGATGTCTAGATCATAGATAACGGCTACAATCACCATATGACTGGCGATAAACAAAAGTTCAAGAATTTTGAATACTATAATGGTGGTTCAGTGAGAATGGGAAATGATACACCTTGTCCAGTTGAAGGTAAAGGAACCATAATGTTTAATAACCTGATTAAATGTGAAAATGCTTAGTGGGTTAAAGGACTGAATTACAATTTGTTAAGTGTTTCTCAGTTGAACAATTCAGGTCATACAGTAGCATTTGAAAATAAGAAGGCAAAGATCTTCAATGAATCAGGAAGGTTGATTGGTACCAGTGAGTAGACAAAAGGTAACCTTTTCTATCTTGATGACACTAACACCACTTGTTTGATGGCTAGAAATGAAGACTTATGGTTGTGGCACAAAAGATTGTGTCATGTTAACTTTGACAACATGATAAAGATAAGCAACAAAATGAATGTCAGAGGCTTACCAACAATTACTAAGCCCGAGCATATCATGTGCAAGAATTGTCAAAAAGATAAGATGAAAAATTCTAGTTTCAAGAGAAAAACCCATACATCTACTGCAATTCTAGAATTAGTCCATACAGATCTATGTGGACTGATGAGAACAAAGAGATACTAAGGAGATAGGTATTTTATTCTCTTTGTTGATGAATTTTCTAGAATTATGGCAGTCATGTTTTTAAAAGATAAATCAGAAGCATTTAAGATGTTTAAATGGTACAAAGCAATGGTAGAAAAATAAAGTGAAAAGAAATTGAAATGCTTAAGGTCAGATAGAGGAGGGGAATTTACTTTAGAAGAATTCACTGACTATTGCAATGAGCATGGAATTAAGAGACAGGTTTCTGCACCAAGGACACAATTGTTGGAATTATATTGTGAATGTAGTACTGAGAGGGGAGGGGTGAATCAGTACCTCTAAAAATTTTCTTGGTTAGCCCATTAACCCTTAGTCATCAGTTTTTAAATTATTTTATCTATCTGTTCATCTTTCTTTATGCATATGCAATCATAACATAAGTTCTTTAATATGTAATCATACAAGAAACATTCATGAAAATAGATAACACATGACACAAGATATGGTAATGCAGAAAACTCCTGTTAGGAAGTGAAAAATGTGGTGGGGATTGTTACCCACAAGACTTCACTATCTGTAGATAAGAGGGTCCTGTTAAGGCTTACAATTGGTCACTTCTGATGACCTACCCTGTTAGGAGTATTGCAGTGGAGACCTATTAAGATCTACTTCATTTGAAGCTTTAGCAACACTGTTAAGTGTGCACTCTGTTAAGAGATTTGTAAAGAACTGTTAAGTCCACCTTCTACAAAAGGATTTTAGATGTGATGCA
>MU223164.1:2524522-2536644 GCA_018584345.1 Thuja plicata
TTAAGAGATTTGTAAAGAACTGTTAAGTCCACCTTCTACAAAAGGATTTTAGATGTGATGCACTTGTTAGAATGCAACTACATAAGTCTTTGATCTGATGATGTATGAAATCTCTAATTTCTAATAACAGATCTAATACAGCTTCCTATGTATGAGTAATCATCTTTTCATGATTGAATAATACCTTTGTCTGCATGTCGGTAGCCTCTGTGTGTTCTTGATAACTAGATATAATATTTTTCTAAACTTTCCATGAATTCTGCCTTCTACTCCTTAGATGCTCTTCGTGGCTATCAACAACAATGAATCCATGATTCACAATTGATTGAACATCTATTTATACTATATTTCAGCTCTATTCTTGATTCACGCTTCACAAGTTAACTCTAGATCCAAGGTTTACAACTTGACCTTGATCTTTAGTTAGATATGTTTTAGATCCATTAGGATGCTTTAAAACATTTACATTATGCTTTCTTGACCCTCAAGTAATAATTTAAAATAAATTAAAACTCTATAAATAGAATTACAATGTTTTATCTGACGTGTAAAAGTTAGATCCACTATTTGCGGGTTCTCTAACTGATTGTCGGTTTTGATGGTCGGGCTGCTCTGTCAGTCTGTCGGTTTTATTCTCTGTTGGTGTTTCTTTCTTGAACTGTTCATCGGGTATGCCTTTTTTGCTCCATCAGTTTTGTGTTCAAAACTGTATCGTTGGTGATGATCTTTTGTGTTATGTCATTGACCCGTTGGTGATGTCCTTTTTACTTCGTTGGTACAACACTTGTTAGTGTTTGTCGGTCAATTCCATACTTAGGAATTTTACCTCGTGACATTTTTCTCTGTCGGGTATGCTTTCTATCTGCCGGTTCTGCTTGTACCGATGATCTCTATCAATATTTTTCACTAAGTGTACTAATGGCAAAACTTAATGTCATCAACAAAAACAAAATGTAATTGCTGAGAGGAGAAACAGATCAATTGTTGATTGTGCAAGAACATTGATGATTGAGAAAAGCATCACTCAAACATTTTGGAGGGAAGTTGTCAGTACTACTGTCTACACACTAAACTGAGTACAATTGAAGGACACAAAAAATACACCCTATGAGCTTTGGTATAGTCATACACCCAATGTAAGTTACTTCACAATCTTTGGTAGTCATTATTATATATTGAAGGATGATATAAATGGAAAACTTGACTGCAAAAGTGAAGAAGGTATCTTCCTAGGGTATTCAACCAAAAGCAAGGCTTATAAATGTCTTAACAAGTCATTAAACAAAATCATTGAAAGTGCAAATGTGAAAATAGATGAATTTTTAGAAAAGAATGACAAGGAAATAAAAAATGAATCGAAGGAATACAATAGGTTTGTTTATACATAATTTGACACTCTACCTAAGCAATAGTGTGTCGCTCTCAAGCATCAAAACATTGCACCCAAGAATCAGGCTGTAATTACCGACGATCAGGATAATACTCAAGATGATGTTCCTAACAATGGAGATGAAAATTAAGGTGAAGAAGATGATTAGAACGATGAACACAGAGCTGAATCAAAACTTGCCAAGTATGTTAGAAGACATCATCCACATAACCAAATCATAGGTGACAAGAAGGCTGGAACAAGAAATAGAAGTAAGTCACTTAACACAAGCTGAATGAGAATGGAGAAGTCACTAGAAACAAAGCAAGATTAGTATGCAAGGGATATGCACAAGAAGGTATTGATTATGGAGAAACCTTCGCACCCATTTCTAGACTAGGAGTTATAATCTTACTTGCTTATGCTGCATTTAAAGGATTCAAGGTATACCAAATGGATGTCAAATCTGCATTCCTAAATGGAATATTGGAAGAAGAGGTATACATTGAATAGCCAGAAGGGTTTGTTAATCCAGACAAGAGAAACATGGTATGTAGAATACACAAAGCCTTGTATAGATTAAAACAAGCACTGAGAGCTTGGTATGAAAGACTTCACTCATATCTCATTAGCATAAAATTTGTTAGAACAAGTGAAAATAGCAATCTGTACTTAAAAGAAGACACCCATGGTAATATTTTGATTGCGGAAATTTTTGTTGATGATATCATTTTTTGAGGTAATGAATTGTTATGCAAATTCTTTGCTAATGAAATGAGCAAAGAATTTGAAATGTATATGTTTGGAGAGATCAAATTCTTTCTTGGTCTACATATTCTTCAACAAGATGTAGACATACACATTACTTAGTCCAAATACATCAAGGAAGTGCTGGAGATATTCAAGATGGAAGATTCCAAACCAGTTGGAACACCTATGGCTATTGGATGCAAGCTAACAAAAGAAGACAAGACAAATGAGGTAAATCAAACCTTATATATATCAATGATTGGCAAACTAATGTATGTTGTTCACACTAGACCAGATATAGCACATACAGTGGGGATAATTGCAAGATTATCTGCTAATCCCAAAGAATCACATATGACCACTGTCAAAAGAATTCCGAGATATCTGAAGAACACCAAAGACTATGGCTTATGGTACAAAAGAGAAGGAAAATTTGAGCTACAAGTCTATACAAGTGCTGATTGGGCTAGAAACATTGATGACCAAAAGAGCACAACTGGAGGAGCATTCTTCATGGGTAACAAAGTTGTCACATGGATAAGCAAGAAGAAAGGATGCATCTCTCAGTCTACTACAGAAGAAGAATATGTGGCTGTTGCTGCAAATTTATCTAATATTGCATGGATCAAACAATTACTAGAAGGTATGCATATAAAGATCCTTGAACCGGTAATTATCTATTGTGATAATACCAGTGCAATAAACATTTCTAAGAATCCAGTCATGCATGCTAAGACTAAGCATATTACTATCAAGTATCACTATCTGAGAGAACAAGTGCAAGAAAAGGAAGTGACAATAGAATATGTTTAATCAAAGGAATAGTTAGCTGATATATTCACCAAGCCATTACCAAAGGATACTTTTGAGTATCTAAGACAGAGACTAGGGGTTCAACCCTTGTCTATCGGTCAGTAATCTGACTAGGACATTGCATCAGCCTATACCACATCTGAAGATCACTCATGTTGATGCAAACACTAAGATAGACATCAACATATACATCTGTACATTACAAGGTACAAATATGCACTGAAAATCAAAACATTGTATTGCTAATGGATAGGGAAATTCAAGGAATATATTATGCAAAGGGATGGAACATGATATAGATGATAAAATAAGGAGAAGTATTTTTGTTTGGCATTGTTGTCAAAGGGAGAGAAATATCTCATTATCATACAAAAAGGGAGAGATTTTCTCATTACCATCAGGGAGAGATGATCTCATTATCGAAAGGAGAGATATGATAAAAGGAGAGATTATATCATTATCCATGAAGATAAGTTCCTGAGAATCAGAAAGGAAGAGTTAATCAATATTCTAAGGGAGATAAATTTATTACATATGAAATATCCATCTAAGGGAGAGAAGTAACAAAGGGAGAGAGTTTGGACAAAGAGAAAGATTAATGTCAAAGGAAAAAGAGATTACAAGAAGAGGAATAGTCAAGGCTGAACACATATCAGAACAAAGATATCAGATGAAACATCTATCCAGAGAAGGGTTTAAAGATCGAAGACAACCACTTTGCATGAAACAAATCTAAGCTATTTTTGAGCTTACCGAGAGCCAGACATTTGTAATAGTTACATTAGGAAAGCTTGATGAAACTGTATATTTCATATTGTATTAGTGATAGTATAGTATGATAATGTAAAATGTTGCCAACAATGCCAAAGGGAGAGATTGATGACATGTAACTGATTTAATGTTTGAAGATGTTAAGTTGATAATCGAAATGCAGAAGGATAATGCAAGACATTAAATTAGTTAATGGATTGTTTTGTTATTGATGTCAACTTGACATAATCTAATTGGTTATAATCAAAGTGTCAAAGACTTTAGAGAATCAGAGAGATAAAGATTATGCTTTATGTAATGCATAAAAGACAAGCATTCAAATTGTGACTACAAACATCGACGGTCAGTGGAACCTACAAAATAGAGATCACCGACAGTCAAGTCACAGTGATGCCCAAGCAAGAAAACCAACGAGCATTACCAATGAGCAGAATCACAAGCAAACCCGACGGACAGAAACATAGTGTAAACCAACGGAGAAGCCCGAGGAGAACTAGAGTATTGACTGACGCTATCCGAGAGTTAAACCAAAATTAAATAAAGTTTAGAAATGAAAAAATATCTAGCTGGCAGAGCTAAATATGGACTTAACTGGTAGTTATCATTGTTTTCATCGACAAGATAAGCCAGAGATAGGTAATTGACTTAAAGATGATTTGTCTAGTAGGCAAAAAGATCTCAACGAGATAAAACAAGAGTTTTTATTAAAATCTAATTGGAGATAATTGTGGATCACACCAAGATCAAGAAGATCAAGAACCTAACAATGATGATATCATGTCTATTTAAGAGACAACTCAATTCATTACGAATGGGTGTGGGTGAAGGAATGAACAAGAGGATGGTAAAGAGAAACTGATGAAGAGAAACTTCATACAGTGGTGATCAACAAGCTAAGGAAAGAGATAAATAATTCTGCAGACACCGAGCAACAAAGCACATCATCACCGAGCATAATCAAAGTGGAGCAAAGGTATAAACAGAGTTATATTGATCAAAATAGTTTTGTGAGATTACAATAGATCTGAAAATATGCAAGTATAAGTTGTATATGTGAATAGATCATACTGTTTTAGTTTAACCATTGATTCAGAAAGTCTCTTAACCGAGCGAGATTTAAAGATCCTTTCTATATTGAGATACATCCAATAGAGTATTATAAAGTTTGATCATGAAGATAGCATGAGATGCCAGATACTTATTAACATGCCAAGTGAGAGTTTGATCAAGGATGGTAGCATAGAGATGCACGATATCAAGTGAAATACTAAACTTTTAAGTCCTGTAACAAGGTCACACCTAACAGTGTGTTTGTAACCTTTAACAGGTTTGACTCTTCACTGAGCTCACTTCAGAAGAGTGAAAATTTTAGGTTACCGGTCCCAAGTGGTTTTTCCCTTAATAGGGTTTCCACATTAAAAATCCACGTGTCAATGTGTTTATGAGTCATTACTTTAGTGTTTTGCATTACACTTAACTTAACTGGATTGATCGGTATACACTAGATAATTTACTGTCTTTCGGTAAATTAACAGACCACTATTCGGTAAATCTATAGTAGAAGGTTTTACAAAGAATTTTGAGCAGTAGTAAATTGATATAAGTATTTGGAGGCATTCATCTTATAGGATTGAAGATAAATATAGGTATAATTTTGTGGTACTAAGTTTCAAGGGTTGATTATTGGAATATTTTTGAGGCCACTGATTCACCCCCCTCTCAGTTATTACTAAAAAAATATATATATATATAACCAACTGCTATACTAAATTTGTAGAGGTCAGTTGCTACTTCATAGCTAGAGGATGCTCATGACAGCTGGTCAGAGGGTCACTCTATTTGCATGCGCCTGGATGATTCCATAGTTTAGGACATGTTATACAAATCTTAATTTGAGACTCATTATATATGTCATTATTATATGTTTGATATTTTCAATTTATGATTCGAGATATATATTTATATGCTATCCACACCTCTAGACATAGATGATTTATGTGTTAAACATTTATGATTGACAAATCTCTAGATGATTTATGATTTGACATTATATATATTTATGATGGGGTTCATGATGTTTTATACATGCGTGTTTTATGTTTATGTGTTTAAGGTTTGATTTGATTAGGTGAGAATACACATAGATGGTTTCATTTGATTAGATGATTTGATTAAATGGTTTCATTTGATTAGATGATTTGACTAGATAGTTTCATTTGATTAGATTATTTGATTTGATTTGATAATGTTGTCTTAAGGGGATGGTTATACATATATGATTTGATTCTAGTTAAATTAATCAAGTAATATATTTCAAGTACACAAAAGCATACATAAGTAATATAACTAATGTCATTAGTAATCTAACAAATGTCTTAAGTGGAGGTCTTAAGGGGATGTCTTAAGGGGATCTAATTAATATCATAGAAAATAACAAGTTAATATGTAACTAATGGAATATAAGTAATATAAGTAATATCATCTAGATTTAGTGTTCACTAATGCCATAAGTATTCTAACTAATGTCTTAAGGAGATTTTTAATCAAGTAATATATTTCAAGTACATAAAATCATACATATAAATATATTAAAATCATTGACAGTAAGTATTCTAACTAATTCTAGAACTAACATGTCATAAGTAATCTAACTAATTTCATCATTTTAGTGTTCAAACTAATGTCTTAAGGGGATCTTTAACTAATAAGAAATCTATTAAAAACATTGAACCATCAAAGCATACATATAAAACCATATGTATACAAGCATATATATAAAATCATACATAAAATTCTATATATTAAAACCATTTAACCATCAAATAGATCCATCATATATCAACAAATTATAGTTCATCATATGTTTAAATATATCAACAAAGTATAGTCCATTTAATCCAGAGATATCAAGTAGGTCCTAACACATGAAATAGTTATGTATTATACTTTTTAGACCAACTCAAGTGGTTTAGAACTTTCATGGAGAACATGTAATATTCTCTCATGATCCTCACTATCTAGTCTCCATTTACGACATCCATGTTGAGATTTAACTATATGGAGACAAAGGGAGGTGGAAAATACTAGGTGGCTATATTGAAACACCTTATTGTCTAGTTGGTAATCAACACAGTGAATAACATGTTGAATTAATTTGATTTTCTTGAAATATGTTCCCTCTAAAACAATTGAACCTGCAGGCCACAAATTTTAACAATACAAATTAAAAAAATAAATAAATTTGAAATTTGTTAAAAGTTTGAAATTTTAAATTTACAAAATGAGTTCAATATATTGATGTAAAGCATACAAACCTATGGGGAACAAAATTCCATAACTTTCTTCAGGTTCAAGTAACTTCATCCCCTTTGCAGTACAACACAATAAATAATAACTAACTCCTACATTTCCACGCTCACAAATCATTGCAAAGACATCTCCTGCACAATAAATTTATATACATGTGAGATATTAGAATTTACTTAGTTCAATCTATATATCTATCTATCTATACATGTAGCTCAATGTCATATAATGTGAAATATATACTTACCAATTTTGACTAATCTTGAGATATAATCGTAATTAGTAGAAATCAAAGGAACATCATCAAAGTTTCACCTTCATCTCTATCAAATGTATCAGTAACAACAAGTGGCACTAGATTCCATGAACTTACATATCCACATCCCTGATTGATGCATTCCTCATAATTGTCAGCAATGCAGTGACAACAAAAGCTTGAGTAGTCCCTAGTATTCAACGTGCAATTGCGACAATTCGTACTCATAAATGAATGCAAAGATCACGTCTTTTCTATCCTCTTGAAACTATGCATAATTTTTCTATCCACACTTGAACACATGCATATATAATATTCTATAAATATAATTTGAATAAATAATGTAAAATTTAAACACTTGAATAAATATATATATCACACACATGAATAATTTAAAAATGCGTGTATACCTTTTATCTCCCAAAATTTTCTATGTGGTACCACTTGAGTCATTCCTGATGACATGTCATTCTCATTTGGTGTGAAATGTGTCCTACACCATTCAACATCATGTGCATTTTTTTATATGAACTCTCTTATAATTCATTTGATACTTTCGTATAGCACGTTTGATGCAAGCTCCAACACCGTCATGTTCACCTTTTCCATGTCCACTGTCAAAGAAAATCCAGACATGTGGTATGTTTTCATTACGATGATATTTACATAGTGCATAAAATGGTATGGATGATTTAAATTTTGCAACACATCCATCTGACCAAACATAATGTTTATCAAATTTTATGCCTCTTTCTTTCAAATTTGCAAAAAACATTTTGAAGCAGTGTTCTACATAATGAATGTCATGCTCTTTATCATCACTTATATAAAGATGATATTCCTTCTTGATGACCCGTGCTTCAAATGTGCTCTGAATACCATCCAAATCTAATTGTGCATGTCGATAAAATACATGTACCATAATAATATTTTCTCTGAAAATAGTATTATGATTGAATTGCCTGTTGATGAACAAAGGAATAGTTTTCTGCAAAATTAACAATTGATACAATAGTTCCAAGTGGGAAATTGTCTCTCAGTGTTTGGAATTGTTGTGCTTTCCACTTTGCGAAAAGAGCATGATAAATGTAGGGTTGAATCAATTTTTTAAATTTGTCCATAAATACTCCAACAATTATCTCCTCTTCAACATACTCTTACATTTTGGATTCTTTCCCAAATTTTGTTTCATTCTTTACATATTTGTAACTCTTGCAATTTACCATCTTGGTTACATCAATGTTTTCATTTTTCAAAGGAAAAAGAGTCAAATCAGCACATGTTTCACATATTCCTTTTATGCAATTTATTTGACCAGCTACATCATCTCTTTTGTCACATAAAATGGATGATATGAACTCACTTCGTCTAGTAGGAGGATCATTTTCAAAACATAAGTGTCTTATACAAACTTTTGAAAAACCTGATAGTGGAAATCAAATTCAATATGATAGTGACAATAACAAGTTTCAAACACTTTGTTTGTCCTGACATAATATGGCTTCAATATTTCAAACAATGTTTTACCAATCTTTATATTAGGATTTGAACTACAAAATTACACATACATTTCATGTTGTGTTGTGTCCAACCAATGTCTCATATAGTGTTCATATTGATTACCTGTAATTATATGTCTGATAACTTCTCTATTGTTTGATGAAGAAGGAGTATTATCATTCTAAAATAATGTGACCAAGTTCTTGATTCCTCCATCAATCCTATCAGAATGAGGAGCTCTACACATGATTTCCCAATTGCCTTCCAAGGTGCTATCATCCAAAAGCATTCTCTTATTAACATGTCATGATATTGTTTTCCTACTTAAACCAATCCGAGATGAAACTGAAGATAGTGGATGTTAACATAAATTTTCTTGTAATGGTCTTATCTTTAGTTTGATATCGCTTCCCTACCTGGTTCAAACCTTTCCTAATATTTTCAATCATATCAGTTTGCATGTCAACAACTTTTCTCTTCCCTTTATGTTGTGTATATACCCAATAATTTTAATGCCCCTTCCAACTTTTTGTTTATAAGTACAAATGAAAGAAATTGGGCTTGTTCAAGTGTTTCAAAATTATCAAATTTAGCCAATATTTCTCTTTCTATCGTATTCATTGACCTCTTCTTAGAAAGACTTAAGGGTTGAACATTAGCAAGTGATCTCAAATTTTCCACATCCATCGTAAGTAAATTATCTAAGTTTCTATAATTAATATTTCTCTTTATAGTTTGAGCTAGATTTATAAGTTCATCCATACCAGTAGGAGCATGTGATCCTGACCCTTCTCCAACATAAATTTCTTGAGCTTTTGTAGAGAATGATCCCGACCCTTCTTCAATGTGTAACTCTTCAACTTGACTTGACCCTCCTACTTGAGCTTGTCCTTCACCTTGATCATGTTGATTGGGAGCTGTACATGCAGAAAAATGAATCAAATTAGAGAAAAATAACGCATATAGGTCCATAAAATTTGGGTACATAAAATTAGAGGTCTAGGTCCATACCCTCTTTAGTTTTATGATAATATGCCAATGCAGCTTCATGATTTCTTTGTTCGGTACCAGGTGACCTTTTTCTAGCAGATTTACTTTGTATTCCCTTCTTGTTCCGCATTTCTTCTCTCCAAAAAATGTCTTCCAAAAGATCGGCAATAAAAATTCTCCTCTTCAAAAAAGTGTCTTAGAAAAATCACTTTGATAGTATTTCTCCTCTCCAAAATCATGACTTTGAAAAAAATACAAATAGCAATTCTCCTCGAAAAAACACTTTTGTAAAAATTGATCAATAATAGAAAATGTGAATTAACTTATTGCAATTCGGTGAAAAATGAAAACAAAAAGCTTTACTTTTATACCATTCAAAATTTAAAAAAAAAATCATAACTAGCCGACCTAGTTCAGGCGAACTAGGTTGGGTAAAATTCCAGCAGGGAGTTTCCTGCTAGACTTTTACCATGGGGGTCTTCAAGCGAAGACCCCTTCACATGAACTCCCTCAAAAAAATTCGTGCAAAGGGGGTCTTCGAGCGAAGACCCCAAAATTGAAAATTTTCCCCAAGAAAAAAAGAAAACTCCAAAAGCATAGCTTTTTAAGGCCTGGGACAAGGACCAAACAAGATGATTTTCAGAAACACATTAGGTTAGATGATGCTATTTGGAGCAAGCTTTCTAATGAATATACTTTTAATACATATTGAGTTCATTGTCACTTTCAAATATTACTTTAACTAAACATAGGTTGTTTGGTCATTCAACAACCTGTCTCTTCAAGGCTTCGGAAAAAATAGTAAATTACAATTTTTTTTTATGAAAAATATGTAGAAAAACATTATTTGTGTTACCTTTCTATGAAAAAATAAAAAATGAATTTTGACATATACAGATCAAGTTAGAGAGATCCAAGTGACCTTATGTCTAAATTACAGTTACTGTCACTTTAGAACTTAATAAACTATGAAATATTGACCCAAAATGAATGAAACTAATTGCATCCTTTAGATATTGAAGTTATAAATATAACCTCAAAAGAATTACATCATTATCATATTTTTAAAAAAAGTTATGCTAATCCAAGTGAAAGTTGTTAGAATGAATTCAGAATGACTGAGAGGGGGGTGAATTAGTTATCCTCAAGTCTAGATGTACCAAATTAAACTTTATACCACTTTGAACAACTCAGATCTACTCGACATCAATAGAATAAATCAACAACATACATATGCAATTTTACTGTTCAAATGTAATCAGCTTGTAGAAACTTAACAGTAAAACACAACATAAACATTCACACAAGTTGACACCAGTATTTAACGTGGAAACCCAATTTGGAAAAAACCACCAATAACATGCTATCAAGTTTTCACTCTTTTGAAGTGAGCTCTGTTAGGAGCCAACCCTGTTAAAGGTTATAAAACACATTGCTAAATGTGACCTGGTTAAAGGATTTAATCACCCTGTCAGGAGTGGCCTTGTTAGAGGACTTAGAACATTCCACCTGAATGTCACCTTGCTCAAAGGATTTATACAATGATTGTTAGGTCAACCTGGTTAAAAGATTTTGACATATACAATGGTTAGAAAGTAATCAGTAGGTGTGATCTAATACATACAACTTACTTTGCAAATCCAGATCCAATTTAGCTCTAATTCTAATTCACTGAGTGGCATCCATTCTCTTTTCAATCTTCAGATCTGCTTGGAAATCCATCAAGCAATCACTCTCACAGCTCTCCGCTTCTTTGCTCAGCCTTCTCTAGTAGATCATGCCAATCAGTCAATTAACTATGCAATCCTCTTGCATACACATCATACACCTTCACATATCTGAATAACCCTTTGAGGTTATCTTATACCTCTTCATCTAGGTAAAATAAATCTTTGCCGCTTAATCAATATCATAGATCTTAGGTTAGGTCAGATCCAATAGATCTTTCCATCTTTACATTTAATTTACTTCTCCAAAGAAATCACTATTTAAATCTTTGATCAATGCAATAATTACAGTTACCCATGAATTAAATAGTGTGGACCGTTTGTGCTTATCCTTAATTAACTTTACATATCCCAATAAAATCAACTATGTCAGTCAGAGATCTCAAATATCAACAATTACCAAAATACTGCTGCTCGACCAACACTGTGTTCTTCCTCTTGGTCATCACTGGTTTCCTCGACAATTTACTAGCGCTCGGTGATCACAAATTTCACTCCGCATAAACTGTTCTCAGTAAACTATCATCAAAAGATAAACAACACATTACTTTGCCAATGTGCCAACTGATCAAGTACCCTTGTGATTTCCCATAACTCAACCATTTCACTTGGTCTTCTTGTTATCCTTGCCTTCAAATCT
>MU223164.1:2536694-2551842 GCA_018584345.1 Thuja plicata
TTACTTTGCCAATGTGCCAACTGATCAAGTACCCTTGTGATTTCCCATAACTCAACCATTTCACTTGGTCTTCTTGTTATCCTTGCCTTCAAATCTTCTACATCAATCAATAGATATGGTACTCAAATAGATAGCAATAGTCTCACCAGTTAAGGTTTGACATCAATGACAAAACAACAATTGTTTCCATTGTAGCTTTCGAACAATCTCCCTCTTTGGAATCAATGCAACACTAAACTTTAAAACAATAATTTTCCAACCATAGTTACCATACAATCCAAAAAGTGTGCCTGTGTTTCTTGATATGAACAAATCTTCATTAATGTCTTTAGTTTCATTCTGATTCTCATCTTGTAAAACATTTCTCCCTCTATGTCTATAATCACACTAAAATCTTTCTGTTTATGTTCATCTGTAGACTCCCTCTTTCAGTAAACTCTCTCTTTATCTCTATGTATAGTAAACTCTCCCTCTTTCAGTAAACTTCTCCCTCTTTGACAACAATGCCAAAAACATTGACATCTTCATCATGTAGATTCTTCTGTTCTAAACTCTATATCATGCTATTCCCATCATCTTTCTTATGACTAATCCTATTTTCTATCCTTGTCTATTTTTCACAGCTTTAGGCAACATCCTAAAGTGTGACTTCCTATGCATCAATGTGACAAATATTCTGATTATAACATTTGATGCAACAATACAATTCTAAACTAATTAGCCTTAGTTAGGGGAATCACCCCTAATTTACCTCATAGATACTCATGAGCATCCTTGGGTAGTGCCTTTGTAAATATGTCTGCTAATTGTTCCTTAGTATTCACATATTCCAGTCTCACTTCCTTCTTCTGAACTAGCTCCCTCAAGTAATGATACTTGATAGCTATATTCTTTGTCTTAGAGTGCATCACAGGGTTATTATAAATATTAATGGCACTTGTGTTATCACAATATATGACAACTGGTTCTGTGATCTCCTCTTTCATACCTTTCAGTAGTATCTTCAACCACACAATATTAGAATAATTAACTGCTGCTTCCACATACTCAGCTTCAGCTGTAGATTGTGAGGTACAATTTTGTTTCTTGCTTGTCCATGCAACCAATATTTTTCCTAAAAGAAATTCGCCACCTATGGTGCTTTTTCTATCATCCAAATTTCTAGCCCAAACAGTATCAGTATAGACTCTAAGTTCAAAATTGTCATTATTTTTGTAATACAAACCATATTCATCTGTTCCTTTCAAATATCTCAGAATTATTTTTACTGCCATCATATGAGTTTCCTTGGGATTGGCAGAAAATCTTGCAACAATACCAACAGCCAGTGCAATATCAGGTCTGCTGTGCACAACATATTGCATCTTTCCAATCATTTACCTGTAAAGGGTTTGATTCACTTCTTTTCTATCATCATTTTTTTTAACTTCTGTCTAGTAGCCATGGGTGTACTTACTGGTTTTGAATCTTCCATTCCAAAAGTTTTTAGTATCTCCTTGACATATTTTGATTGAGTAATATAGATACCATTCTTCATCTGATATATTTGTAAGCCAAATTTTTTTTTATCTCACCAAACATAGACATCTCAAATTCAGTTTGTATCTCCTTTGCAAATGCTTGGCATAACACATCTTGTCCATTAAATATAATGTCATCAACAAAAATTTCAGCCAATAAAGTACCTTTTCTTTTCTCTGTCTTCAAATATAGATTTTCGTTGTCATTGGTTCTTGCAAATCCAATCTTTATCAAATAATTGTGCAATCTCTCATACCATACTCTTGGTGCTTGCTTCAGTCCATATAGTGCTTTGTGTAATCTTCAAACCATGTTCCTCTTTCTTGGATCAACAAATCCATTAGCTTTTTCAATGTATACATATTCTTCTAATATCCCATTTAGAAATGCTGAATTTACATCCATTTGATAAAATTTAAAACCTTTGTAGGTTGCATATGCAAGTAAGGTTCTTAATCCTTCCAATCTTACAACTGGGGAAAATGTTTCTCCATAATCAATTCCTTCCTCTTGTGAATAACCCTTGCTTACCAGTCTAGCTTTGTTTCTTGTTATCTCTCCATGTTCATTCAGTTTATTTCTGAATACCCACTTAGTACCAATTACATTTTTGTCATTCGGCCTAGGTACAAGTGTCCAAGTCTTATTCTTCTCAATCTATTCAATTTATTCATTCATGGATTGTATCTAATCTTCATTGTCTAAGGCATCTTTTACTGTTTTAGGCTCAAAATCACATAACAAGCATGTATCTTCTCTCAACTTGCTTCTTGTCATAACTACAAAATTCTTTGATCCTACAATTTGATCAGGTTTATGGTGTCTCCCTACATACTTTGCTAGAGTAGGTTCTTTTTCTACTTCAGGTTGATTATTCACGTTCAATTCAAGTTGATTATGTGACTCAACATCTCCATCAGATAGCTCAACAATTGCCTCTTGTTGCCCGTCAACTTTGTTCGGTGACTCAGCAGGTGCTAGCTGTTGCTCAGCAACCTCTTTCTTAGGTTTAGGTAATTCACTAGAATCTTTCTCATCCATATAGACAAATGATTTGTAACTTTCAGGTTCCTGTGTGCTTTCATCTTCATTTCTTTCTACATATTCATTAATTCTAACATTTGCACTTTCCACAATTTTGTTAGTGTTAGAATTCAAACACTTGTAAGCTTTACTTTTAGTTGAATAACCAAGGAATATGCCATCCTCACCTTTAGGATCAAGTTTTCCATTTCTGTTATCCTTCAATATGAAATGTTTGCTTCGAAAAAATTTGAAATATCATACATTAGGTGCATACCCATACCATAGCTCATAAGGTGTAGCATTAGTACCTTTCTTGACTTGTACTCTATTTAGGGTATAGACTGCTGTACTTATAGCTTCTCTCCAATATTTTTGTGCAACATTTTTCTCCATAATAAGTGTTCTGGCACAATCCATGATAGATATGTTTCTTCTCTCAGCAATACCATTCTGTGGTGGTGTCCTAGGCACGAACATCTATCTTTTTATCCCTCAGTCATTGCAGAACCTGTTAAACTCATTAGAAATAAAATCACCTCCTCTGTCAGATCTTAAACATTTCAGGCTTTTACTTGTCTCCTTTTTAACTTTTTCCAAGTACCACTTAAATAACTAGAATGCATCGGATTTTTCTTTAAGAAACATAACATTCATCATTCTTGAGTAATCATCAACAAATAGAATAAAGTATCTATCTCTACAATAACTTTTCTCACCAATAGGACCACAAAGGTCAGTATGAACTAATTCCAAAATTCCCTCAGAAGTATGAGTCTTACTTTTGAAACTAGATTTAGTCATTTTTACTAATTGACATTGCTTACACATTGCATTTTCAGGTTTCTTTAACTTAGGCAACCCTCTAACCTTTTTCAATTTGCTTATGCTTACCAAGTTATCAAAGTTTACATGACACAACCTTTTATGCCATAACCAAACATCATTATATTGTTCAAACAAGCATGTCTCATCAGCTAAGTCTAGATAGAACAAGTTACATTTTGTTTGTTCTCCACTTCCAACTAATTCTCCAATGGCATCATAGATCTTTGCTTTCTTGTGATGGAATTCAACTCTGTAACCAAAAGTATTCAGCTGTGCAACACTTAATAAATTATAATTAAGATCATCAACCCAATATACATTGTCACATCTGATCTTGTCAGTCAAGTTAATTGATCCTTTCCCTTTTACAAGACATGGTGCATCATTTCCAAATTTAACATAACCACCTTTACACTGATCTAAGGTTTCAAATTTATCTTTATCACTAGTCACGTGATGTGAAAAACCATTGTCATTAATCCAATGGTCACCTTTACTCATATAAGAAATTAGTGTAGTTTTCTCATAATCATCAGAATCATCTTTCATAGCAACATACACAACTTCTATATCATTTTCATCAGAATTGTCAGTTTCACTGTCAGAAGCTTCTTCAGCTATATAGCAAGATTTCTTACCTTTGTCTTTGTAATCTTTATACTTTCTGAAGTCTCGATCATCCTTTCTGTCTTTGTACTTGCTATCTCTTCTTTCATCTTTATCATTCTTATTAGGACATCTTGCAACAATATGACCTACTTTGTTACATAAAAAACAAATGATACGAAGTTTACCTTTGAATTTTCCTTTTCCTCTAGATAGTCTTTTTTCCATGAGTGCCTCAAGTTCTTCTAGATGATCATCTATAGTGTCGCTGTCACTGTTCACACATTTCTTTCTTTTATTTGATTTGTTAAGTACCAACTAGGATCTGAATGTAGATTCAATAGCTTTTGGAGTGTAGTTATCAAAATTTGACATCTCAAATGCAGTAAGTCTGCCTACCAGACCTTCCAAAGTCAAATTATTATTAGGAGTACATCTTAACTCTTGAATTGCAGAGACTCTAATAGCATATACATGAATAAGTGTTCTTATTACCTTTCTCATAATGGTGTTATCATCAATTGTTCCCTTAGCTCCTCTAATAGCATTTACAACTTCCTTTATCCTACCATAATATTGAACTATATTTTCTCCTTCTTGCATTTTCATTTCATCAAACTTACCTCTTAAACTTTCAGATTTAGCTCTCAACACATTTGTATAACCTCCATAGATGGTTTCTAGGGCATCCCACATCTACTTTGCATTTGTATAGTTCTTTATATCTTCAAACACATGATAGTTCAAAGATGATGCAATCTCCAACATTGCTTGATTGTGTTCCTGCTTTTCTCTTAAGTGTGCAGCTGTGGTGGGTGTAGTAGGGGATACATAATCATGTTCAACATAGTGCTTAGTAGAATCACCAATATTATCCATATGCAATTTTATCAAACTCTTCCATGTAGGGAAATTATCTTTGTTCAGCTTTGGTACCTCCTTTTTATACATCTTGATCTTTTTCTCCAAGTACCTTCAAACTATTTTCAAGAGACGAAGGCTCTGATACCAATTGTTAGAATGAATTCACAATAATTGAGAGGGGGGTGAATCGGTTATCCTCAGGTATAGACGTACCAAATTAAACTTTATACCACTTTGATCAACTCAGATATGCTCGGCAGCAATAGCTTAAATCAACAACATACATATGCAGTTTTACTGTTCAAATGTTATCAGCTTGCAGAAACTTAACAGTAAAACACAACATAAACATTGACACAAGTTGACACTAGTATTTAACGTGGAAACCCAATTTGGGAAAAACCACCAATAACATGCTATCAAGTTTTCACTCTTTTAAAGTGAGCTCTATTAGGAGCCAACCCTGTTAAAGGTTACAAAATACATTGCTAAATGTGACCTGGTTAAAGGATTTAATCACCCTGTCATGAGTGGCCTTGTTAGAGGACTTAGAACATTCCACCTAAATGTCACCTTGCTCAAAGGATTTATACAATGATTGTTAGGTCAACCTGGTTAAAGGATTTTGACAGATACAATGGTTAGAAAGTAATCAATAGGTGTGATCTGATACATACAACTTACTTTGTGAATCTAGATCCAATTCAACTCTAATGCTAATTCACTGCGTGGCCTCCATTGTCTTTTCAATCTTTAGATTTGATTGGAAATCCATCAAGCAATCACTCTCGCAGCTCTCTGATTCTTTGCTCAGCCTTCTCTGCTAGACCATGCCAATTAGTCAATTAACTATACAATCCTATTGCATACACATCATACACCTTCACATACCTGAATAACCCCTTGAGGTTATCTTATACCTCTTCATCTAGGTAAAATAAATCTTTGCCGCTTAATCAAGATTGTAGATCTTAGGTTAGGTCAAAACCAACAGATCTTACCATCTTTACATTTAATTTACTTCTCCAAAGCAATCACTAATTAAATCTTTGATCCATGCAATAATTACAGTTACCCATGCATTAAATAGTGTGGACCAATCATTCTTATCCTCAATTAACTTTACATATCCCAATAAAATCAACTATGTCGGCCAGAGATCTCAAATCTCAACAATTACCAAAATACTGCTTCTCAGCCAACACTGTGTTCTTCTGCTTGGTCATCACTGGTTTCCTTGGCAATTTACTGGCACCCGGTCATCACAAAATTCGCTTGGCATAAACTATTCTCAGTAAACTGCCATCAAAATATAAACAACATATTACTTTGCCAATGTGCCAACTGATCAAGTACCCTTGTGATTTCCATAACTCAACCATTTCACTTGGTCTTCTTGTTATCCTTGCCTTCAAATATTCTACATCAATCAATAGATATGGTACTCAAATAGATAGCAATAGTCTCACCAGTTAAGGTTTGACATCAATGACAAAACAACAATTGTTTCCATTGTAGCTTTCTAACAATAGTCACTCTTTAAAAAAACTATTTTTCACACAAACCAATTTTCGAAGGAGAAGGAAAAATGAATTTAAATGAATTTTAATTTTTTTAAAATATATTTAGTCTAAACTAGAAATAAAATTCTAAAAGACTCTAGTTTACACCATCTTCAAATTCCTAATAGTTTTGCGGCAACAGGTGTTCAAAAGTGAAGCTTTTTATCAAAATGTTGATCTTAGTGTCAAAGTTGGCCAAAAAGTGGGACACACTATTATGGGACCACCCTTATGTATCATTTTTCACATATTTCTTCTCCCCCTTTGACATCAATGACAAAGGCAGGGCCAAAAAGATAATCATATGTACCAAAATCTTATACTTTTTGCATGAATATATACAAATTATAAGTGCTTGCTTATAAAAGTTTGTGCACATCTGAGAAACTATCTTTTAAAGTTATGCAATCTGCACTCCATGATTTCCTTAGATTGTCTAGAATATGGATATGCCTGCAAATTAGATAAGATGATTCCTCAAAATGTATAATGTTCGGTAGGGAAGGTGCCTTGTGTACTTCTTCTGCAACCTCCAATATTCTTCGCAGAATGGCCAACTTAGGAACTATTAGATTCTTCAAGTCAGAAAATATCCCAAGCATTCTCCACCTCTCCACTTCCACGACCTTGATTTTGTCATGTATCTTGATAAATTCCTTCATATGATTAGATACAAAATCCATTGATGAATCAAAGGCTTTTTCCTTATCTGCCAGTAATTTTTCATTATCCTCCAAAAGCTTATAAATATCAGACACATGATTGAAATGATTTATACATAGTTGCAAAATTGCACTTCCTTTCTTGATTGCTCTTTTAATCTCATTTATTTCAGTGTCTAAATATTTCTTATCTTAATTGATCAATGAGTATAAATGATGAAATTTTTTATTTACAAACTCCTTCTAAGCCACATCCTCTGCTACCTTCTCCAAGGATACAAAATGTGTATCAAAATTATTCAACAATTCTTCTAATTTATCAGATGTAGAATTACCTTGATTAATCTGCACATGAGGTAAAGTTCTTGAAATTACATCAACTACCTTGAATAGAAGTTTATTATCCTTCTCCTTCTTACTCAAATATTTCTCTATTGCCTTAGCTTGAGCCAATATTGCTATCTTTCTCAACTCATCTTCTTCCATGCTCTCTGTTAGTAATAACTAAGAGGGGGGGGTGAATCAGTGGCCTCAAACATTTATCCTTCAAACTTAACCACCAATCAATAAACCTCAGATTATTGTCCCGAAAAGATGCATGCCATGAAATACTAATATTGATTAACTATTTGTCCGTGTTCTCTGTCAATCCATATTCTTTCTTGATTACCGATAAGTAGTATAACTATTTACCAAAACTCAGTAAATAAGTAGAGTATACCGATCAATCCAGAGTTAACTATGTAATCACAAAACAATAAAGAAATGAATCATACACACATAACACATGAATTTTTAACATGGAAACCCTGTTAGGGGAAAAACCACTGGGATCGGTACCCCAAATTTTCACTCTTCTAAAGTGAGCCCTGTTAGGAGCCAACCCTGTTAAAAGTTACAAACACACTGTTAAGTGCGACCTTATTAGAGGATTTTATACACAGAGGTTATCACTTAGTATCGGGTATTTATTGCTATCATCTTTGAATCAGCCTCCTTCTTAGACTGTCAATAGGCATCGGGCATATCCAATGCTACTTTCATGAATCAACCTTTTTGGAAGTCCTTGAGATGTACCTCAATATATAGAAGACTATCAAGTCTTTCTCTGTTAAGAGACTTGATGCTTCAATGGTTAAACTGAAACATTATGACCTGTTCATATTGCAACTTTGAATTGTAGATTTTCAGATCTATTTAAGTACATTACCTCTTAGATCAATGTATCAATTCAATTCTTTGTGCTCCACACTTTCTTCTCTTTGATGCTGTGCTTCACTGTTCATCGATGTCTGTAGAATTCTTTAGCTCTCCTTCAACTTGATTGGTCAGGACTGTATGAAGATATTCTTCATCATTTTCTCTTCAGCATCCTCTTTCTATTCACTCCCCTTAATCCCATTTTTTAAATGAATTAAGCTTGTCTCTTATATAGACATGATATTCATTGTTTCTTGATTCTTGATTCTTGGTGTGAAAAACAATCCAGCCAATTTGATTTAAAGCATAACTCTTGATTTATCTTGTAGTTATCTTCTTGCCAAATGTACAAATCTTCTTTAAATCAATCACTTAACTCTGGTCAGATAAAACAAATAAAACATGGTCAGATAAAACCAATAAAACAACCAGTTAAGTCTATCTTTAGCTCTTGCCAGCTAGATATTTTGTCATTTTCTGAACTCTCTATTTCATTGGTCAACTTTGTAGTTAGTCATCGGTGACAAATGACAGTTCCTTCGGTGTGACTCCAGTTAGCTTTGGGATCTCCGTCCGCCGGGAATCATTGGATTTTTACTCGTCGGGAAACTCTATTTTCAGCTCGTCAGGCATCCTGTGATTTTTCTTTGTCAGGCAACACTATCTTTTGTTCATCGGGTATCACTATGACTTTTCTTCTTTTCCTTTACAAATGGTGTGCACTCCATCGGTGTTGTCTGTCACTTAGTGAATACTTGACTTTTATGTATTGCTAAAAGCATAACCTTTGTTCCATTGATTCTCTAAAGTCTTTGGCATTATGTACATGACCGTACAAATGATATCAAGTTAACATCAATGACAATACAAACCATTAACTAATTTAATGCCTTGCATAATGTTCAACTTAACATTATCAAACATTCAATCAGTTACATGCCATCAATCTCTCCATTTGGCATTGATGGTAGCATACTATATTATCACTCTATACTATTTCTAATACAATATGAAATACAACAGTTAAGATTCATCAAACTACCAATCTTTTTATTGATTGAGTTTGATCAGCACTACATGAAGTAGTTCTTCATCAGTTTCTCTTTAGCATCCTCTTTTTATTCACTCCCCTTAATCCCATTCGTAAATGAATTAAGATTGTCTCTTATATAGACATGATATTTACTGTTTCTTGATTCTTGATGCTTGGTGTGAAAAATAATCCAACTAATTAGATTTAAAGCATAACTCCTAATTTATCTCGTAATTATCTTCTTGCCAACTGTACAAATCATCTTTAAATCAATCACTTAACTCTGGTCGAATAAAACAAAGAAAACAACCAGTTGAGTCTATCTTTAGCTCTTTCCAGCTAGATATTTTTTCATTTTCTAAACTCTCTGTTCTATTGGTCACCTCTATAGTTAGTTGTCAGTGACAACTGACAGTTCTATCAGTGAGACTCTATTTAGCTTCGGGATCTCTGTCCATTGGGCAACATTGGATTTTTACTCATCGGGCAACTCTGTTTTTAGCTCGTCAGGCATCCTGTGGTTTTTCTTCATCAAGAAACACTATACTTTAGCTCATCGGGTATCACTATGACTGTTCTTCTTTGCTCTGACCATCAGTATGCACTCCGTTAGTGTTGTTTGTCACTTAGTGAATACTTGAATTTTATGCATTGCTAAAAGCATAATCTTTGTTCCTTTGGTTCTCTAAAGTCTTTGGCATTATGTACATGACCTTACAGATGATATTAAGTTGACATCAATGACAATACAATACATTAACTGATTGAATGCCTTGCATTATCTTCAACTTAACATTGTCAAATATTCAATCAGTTACATGTCATCAATCTCTCCCTTTGGCATTGATGGCAACATACTATATTATCACACTATACTATTTATAATACAATATGAAATACAACAATTGAGATTCATCAAACTACCAATCTTTTTGTTCTGTCAACCGATAAATGTTTGACCATTCGTAAGCTCTATTTTAGCTTAGATTTGATTTTTGTAGCTCTCTATCTTCTGATGTGTTGTGTCCTCTCCTTGTGTCAATTTCTCTCTCTTGACTGTTCTTCTCTTTTGATGTCTTTTTCTCTTGTCAGTAACTCTCCCTTTGTATAATCTTTCCATACAATTTTCTCTCCCTAAGGATATAATCCTCCCTGTTGGAGTAATATGATAGTGGATAAACTCTTCCTATTTCCAGAAAGATTTGATAATATGGATAATTTCTCTCCCTTTGACAATAATGCCAAACAAATATCTGACATTGATGTCAAACAATCATTTTTCTCCATCCATAATATATTCCTTGAATTTTCTTTATCCATCAACAATACAACAATATGCTCTAGTGCTCGGTGAAGATATATACCTGACTATATATAGATGTATCTTTGAAGTTCATCTATTTTCTTGCATCAATAGTAATGATATTCTGATAATATATAGGCTGATGCAACCTTCTCATCATTTTACTGACTGGTAGACAAGGGTTTTACCTCTAGTCTTTTTCTTAAGTACTCAAATGTATCCTTGGGAAGTGGCTTGGTGAAGATATCAGCCAATTGTTCTTTTGATTGCACATACGCAAGTATCACTTCCTTTTCTTAAACTTGTTCTCTCAAATAATGATACTTGATAGCAATGTGTTTAGTCTTGGAATGCATGACTGGATTCTTGGAAATTTTTATTGCACTAGTGTTATCACAATAGATAATCAATGGTTCTAAGATCTTCATATGCATACCTTCCAGCAACTGTTTGATCCATACAATATTTGAGCAATTTGCAGTAGCAACAAAATACTTTTCTTTTGCAGTAGACTGAGAGATGCATCCTTGCTTCTTGCTTATCCATGTGACAAGTCTATCACCCATAAAGAATGCTCCTCCAGTTGTGCTCTTCCAGTCATCAATATTTCTAGCCCAATCAGCGTCGATAAACACCTTAAGTTCAAATTTTCCTTCTCTTCTATACCATAAGCCATATTCCTCAGTATTAGTTAGATATCTTAAAATACTTTTCACAGCAGTCATATGTGATTCCCTGGGGTTAGCAGAAAATATAGCAACTATTCCTACTACACATGCAATATCATGTCTAGTGTGTACAACATACATGAGTTTTCCAATCATTGATCTGTACAAAGTTTGATTTACCTCTGTTGTCTTGCCCTCCTTTGTCAAATTACATCTAGTAGCCATCGGTGTTCCAACTGGTTTGGAATCTTCCATCTTGAATATTTTCAGGACCTCTTTAATGTATTTGAACTGTGTAATGAAAATTCTTTCACTTTGTTGAATGATCTGTAGACCAAGAAAGAACTTGATCTCTCCAAACATAGACATCTCAAAATATTCTCTCATCTCATTAGCAAATGATTTTCATAGCATATCATTGCCTCCAAATATGATGTCATCAACAAATATTTCAGCAATCAAAGTGTTAGCATCAATATCTTTCTTCAAATAAAGATTACTGTTTTCACTAGTCCTTATAAATCCAATACTTACAAGAGGAATGAAGTCGTTCATACCAGGCTCTAGGAGCTTGTTTTAATCCATACAAGGCTTTATGAAGTCTACATACCATGTTTCTCTTGTCTGGATCTACAAACCCTTCTAGTTGTTCAATGTATACCTCTTCTTCAAGTATTCCATTCAAGAATGCAGACTTGACATCCATTTGATATACCTTGAATCTTTTGAATGCAACATAAGAAAGTAGTATTCTTACAAATTCTAGCCTAGAAATGGGTGCAAAGTTTTCTCCATAGTCAATACCTTCCTCTTGTGCATACCCCTTGCATATTATTCTTGCTTTGTTTCTTATGACTTCTCCATTCTCATTTAGCTTATTTCTGAATATCCATTTTGTACCGATGACATTCTTGTCATCTGGTCTTGGCACAAGTGACCATGTCTTGTTCTTCTCAATTTGCTCAATCTCATCATTCATAACACTTATCCATTCTTCATTATCAAGCGCAACACTGACAGATTTTGGTTCAAACTCACAAATTAAACAATTTGAGTTTAAAGACTTACTTCTTGTTCTTGTACTAGCTTTCTTATCTCCTATGATCTGGATCTCTGGATGGTTCCTTCTTACATATCTTGCAAGTACAGGCTCCACTCTTTGTCTATCAACTTGATCATTATTTTTTCCTTCATTCTGTTCTTCATCACCTTGCACATTATTTTGATCATTATCCTGACCGTCAGTTGCAACATTCTATTGCTATGGAATTAAGCACTATTGCTCAGGTAGAGTGTTGAGTTCTTCATAGTATACAAACTTGTGTAGTCCTCTAGTTCTTTTGTGCTTTCCAACTCATTCTTTTCTACAAATTCATCTATCTTTACATTTGCACTTTCAACAATTTTTTTAGAAGCCTTGATAAGACATTTATAAGCTTTGCTCTTCGTGGAATACCCTAGAAAGATAACTTAATCACTTTTGGCATCAAGCTTTCCATTTCTATCATCCTTTAAGATATAACATTGACTACCAAAGATTTTTAACTAACTTACATTGGGTGTTTTACCATACCATAGCTCATAAGGTGTCTTCTTTGTGTCCTTTTTCAATTGTACTCTGTTCAGTGTGTAGACAACAGTATTGACAACTTCCATCTAGAAAAATTAGGTGATGCATTTCTCTATCATCAGTGTTCTGGCACAATCAACTATAGATCTGTTCCTTCTCTCAGCAATCCCATTTTGCTATGGTGTTCTTGGTGTAGAAACCTGTCTTTTTATACCATGCTCATTAGAGAAATTAGTGAATTCATCTGATATAAATTCTCCTCCTCTATCTGATGTAAAATTTTTTAGATCCTTACCACTTTGTTTCTCTACCATAGCCTTATACCATTTAAAAATCTTGAATGCTTCAGATTTATCTTTTAGAAACATAACTGTCATCATTCTAGAATAATCATCAACAAAGAGAATAAAATATCTATCTCCATAATAACTCTTTATCCTCATGGGTCCACATAGATTAGTATGGACTAATTCTATAATATCATTAGATGTATGGGTTTTACTTTTGAAACTAGACTTTTTCATTTTACCTTTTTGACAGTTCTTGCACATGATGTTGTTAGGCTTTGTCATCGTCGATAAGCCTCTTACATTTCTTCTTTTGCTTATTTTCATCATGCTGTCAAAATTCACATGACACAATATTTTGTGCCACAGCCATATGTCTTTGTTTCTAGTCATTAAGAAAGTGGTGTTAGTATCATTGAGATAGAATAAGTTGCCTTTTGTCTGTTCACCGGTAGCAATCAATCTTCTTGATTCATTGAAGATCTTTGCCTTCTTGTTCTCAAATGCTACTCTGTGACTTGAATTATTCAACTGAGAAACACTCAATAGATTACAATTCAATCCTTTTACCCAATAATCATTTTCACATTTAATCAGGTTATTCAACATTATAGTTCCTTTACCTTCAATTGGACAAGGTGTATCATTACCCATTCTTACTGTACCACCACTATAATACTCAAAAGTGTTAAACTTTTCTTTGTCACCGGTCATGTGGTGAGTGTAGCCACTATCTATAATCCAGATGTCATTCTTGCTAATCTTAGATATGAGTGTAGTTTCTTCATACCTTTCATCTTCATCTGAATCATCTTTTATAGCTACAAATACCATCTCAATGTCTTCATCAGGTTCGGTGTCAATATCTTCATCTTTGCAAGAAGCTAGGTAGCTGGTTTTCTTGCCTTTGTCCTTGTAGTCTTAGGTATCTCTTCTTTCTGATTGTCAGTAACCTCTGTAATATTTTTTATCACCTTTGTTAGATTTCTTCTCAAAAGATCTATCATCTTTTCTTTTGTAAGGACATCTTGTAGCAAAGTGTCCAATCTCTTTACAATTAAAGCATACAAGTGGTAACTTGCCTTTGTATTTACCTTTGCCTCTCTACATTCTTCTAGCCATAAGTGCTTCTATTTCATCTAGATCTTCTTCTTCACTTTCAATTTCATTATCTCTTCTATATGTGTGTCTATGACTTGATTTTATTATTCTCATAGAAGACTTAAATGCAAACTCTAAGTTTGGTAAGACACTATTATCAAAGTTATTCATCTCAAATGAAATCAGTCTACTAATTAAACTATCAAGAGTAACTATATTGTTTGCTACTATTCTCATTTCTTGAATGGTAGAAACTCTAATAGCATATACAGTTAGTAAGGTTCTTAAGATTTTACTTATCACTGTCTCCTCTTCAAATGTACCTCCAACTCCTCGTATAGCATTGACTACTTCTTTTATTCTTGTGCTGTACTGTGTGATGCTTTCTCCTTCTTTCATTCTAAGATCATCAAACTTTCCTCTAAGTCTTTTTTTCTTGGCTCTCAGAACATTTGTATCACCTCCATGTACAAGCTTCAGTTTTTCTCACATCTTCTTTACAGTTTTGCAATATTTGACATCTTCAAATTCAGCATCAAAGAGTGAAGAAGAAAGCTCTATAACCATGCAGTTGTGCTTATGCTTCTCTCTCAATTGGTCTACTATCAATACTCCTGTGGGAAACACATATTTAGTATCTAGGAATTGAGTAACATCATTACCAATACCTGATAAGTGGAGTCTGTGAGTGTCAAATGATGCACCTATTGCCTGTGACACAACACTTCAATAAGTCATTAGATTAGTGAAAAATAACATAAAAGAGCAATGGTTAGATACAAATCACTAAAATTGACTTATTTCTCCCTATCTAGGAAGAGTTTGAAAAATTCCATAATCATGCCCTCAGATTATGCACCATTCAGTGACAATACACTCCTAAGAATGAGAGATTTAATTGAAAACTAAGCTAAATGATT
>MU223164.1:2573807-2587812 GCA_018584345.1 Thuja plicata
AATGGAAAACTTGACTCCAAGAGTGATGAAGGAATTTTTCTAGGGTATTCTACCAAGAGCAAGGCTTACAAATGTCTAAACAAAGTGTCTAACAAAATTATTGAAAGTGCAAATGTAAAGATAGATGCATTTGCAGAGAAGAATGAACAAGAAAGCACTAAAGAATCAGAGGACTACAATAAGTTCACCTACAATGAAGAACCTGACACTCTACCCTACCAACAATGTAGAGCCCCTGAGCTACAAATCATTGCTCCTGAACATCAGGCTGCAAATACGGACGGTCAGGATAATGATCAAGATAATGTACAAGGTGATGAAGAACAAAATGAAGATCAAAATAATGATGAAGTTGATAGACAAAGAACTATACTTGTACTTGCAAGACATGTAAGAAGGAACCATCCAGAGGTCCAGATCATAGGAGATAAGAAAGATGGTACAAGAACAAAAAGTAAGTCTTTAAACTCAAGTTGTTTAATTTATGAGTTTGAGCCAAAATCTATCAATGCTGCACTAGATAATGAGGAATGGATAAGTCTTATGAATGATGAGATTGAGTAGATTGAGAAGAAAAAAACATGGTCACTTGTGCCAAGACTAGATGATAAGAATGTCATCGGTACAAAATAGATATTCAGGAATAAGCTGAATGAGAATGGAGAAGTCACAAGGAACAAAGCAAGGCTAGTATGCAAAGGGTATGCACAAGAGGAAGGTATAGACTATGGAGAGACCTTCACACCCATTGCTAGGCTGGAAGGAGTCAGAATATTACTTGCTTATGCTACATTCAAAGGATTCAAGGTATACCAAATGGATGTCAAGTCAGCATTCCTAAATGGAATACTTGAAGAAGAAGTATACATTGAACAACCAGAAGGGTTTGTTGATCTAGACAAGAGGGACATGATATGTAGACTTCACAAAGCCTTGTATGGATTGAAATAAGCTCCAAGAGCCTGGTATGAATGACTTCATTCCTATCTAATAAGTATTGGATTTGTAAGGACCAGTGAAAATAGTAATCTTTATTTAAAGGAAGATATTGATGCTAACACCTTGATTGCTGAAATATTTGTTGATGACATCATATTTGGAGGCAATGATATGCTATGAAAATCATTTGCTAATGAGATGAGCACAGAGTTCAAGATGTCTATGTTTGGAGAGATCAAGTTCTTTCTTGGTCTACAGATCATTCAACAAAGTGAAGGTATTTTCATTACGTAGTCCAAATACATCAAAGAGGTCGTGAAAATATTCAAGATGGAAGATTCCAAACCCGTTGGAACACCGATGGCTACTAAATGTAATTTGACAAAAGAAGACAAGACAAGAGAGGTAAATCAGACTTTGTATAGATCAATGATTGGAAAACTCATGTATGTTGTACACACTAGACTAGATATTGCACATGCAGTGGGAATTGTTGCTATATTTTCTGCTAACCCCATGGAATCACATATGACTGCTGTAAAAAGAATTCTAAGATATCTGAAGAATAATGAGGAATTTAGCTTGTGGTATAAAAGAGAAGACAAATTTGAACTTAAGGTGTTTACCGATGCTGATTGGGATGTAAATATTGATGACCAAAAGAGCACAACTGGAGGAGCATTCTTTATGGGTGACAGACTTGTCACAAGGATTAGCAAGAAGCAGGGATGCATCTCATAGTCTACTACAGAAAAACAATATGTTGCTGTTGCTGCAAATTGCTCAAATATTGTATGGGTCAAATAGTTGCTAGAAGGTGTGCATATGAAGATCTTAGAACCAGTGACTATCTATTGTGATAACACCAGTGCAATAAACATTTCCAAGAATCCAGTCATGCATGAAAAAACTAAACACATTGCCATAAAGTATCATTACTTAAGAGAACAGGTTCAAGAAAAAGAGGTGAAACTTGAGTATGTACAATCAAGGGAATAATTAGCTAATATCTTCACCAAGCCACTGCCCAAGGATTCATTTGAGTACTTGAGAAAGAGACTAGGGGTCAAACCCTTGTCTACCAGTCAGTAAAATGACTGAAGGCTGCATCAGCCTACATATTCTCAGAATATCATTAATGTTGATGCAAGAAAAGAGATGAAATTCAAGGCTACAATTATATACAGACATGTATATATCAGCACTGAGCACCAGAGCATATTGTTGTTTTGCTGATGGATAAGGGAAATTCAAGAAATATATTATGGATGAAGAGAAAAGATCACTTGACATTAATGTCAGATATCTGTGAGATATTTGTTTGGAATTACTGTCAAAGGGAGAGAGTTTATCCATATTATCATAGTCTTCATAAAAAGAAGAAAGATTATCCATTATCAGATTACTCCAACAAGGAGAGATCATATCCATAGGGAGAGAGTTTGTATGAAGGAGTTAATACAAAAGAGGAGTTGCTAACAAGAGAGAAAGACATCAAATGTGAAGAACAGTCAAAGGAGAGCTATTGACACAAGGAGAGGACAAAACAGATCAGAAAAAAAAAACACAGAGAGCTGAAAGAATCAAATCTAAGCTAAAATAGAGCTTACCGATGGTCAAAGATTTTTATCGATTATCAAAACAAACTGTTGGTAGTTTGATGAATCTCAACAATTGTATTTCATATTGTATTAGAAATAGTATAGTGTGATAATATAAGTTTGTTGCCATCAATGCCAAAGGGAGAGATTGATGACATGTAACTAATTAAATGTTTGATAATGTTAAGTTGAAGATAATGCAAGGCATTAAATCAGTTAATGATTTTTATTGTCATTAATGTCAACTTGATATCATCTGTACGGTCATGTATAAAATGCCAAAGACTTTAGAGAATCAATGGAACAAAGGTTATGCTTTCAGTAATGCATAAATATCAAGTATTCACCAAGTGACAAACAACACCGACGGAGTTCACACCATTAGTAAAGGAAAAGAAGAAAAGTCATAGTGATACCCGACGAGAAGAAGACAGTGTTTCCCGACGAAGAAAAACCATAGGATGCCCGATGAGCTAAAAACAGAGTTTTCCAACGAGTAAAATCCAATGATACCTGATAGACAGAGATCCTGAAGCTAACTAGAGTCACACCGACAGAACAGAGAGTTTAAAAAAGGACAAAATATCTAGTTGGCAAGAGCTAAAGATAGACTTAACTGGTTGTTTTCTTTGTTTTATTTGACCAAAGTTAAGTAATTGATTTAAAGAAGATTTGTACAGTTGGCATAAAGATAACTATGAGATAAATCAGGAGTTATGCTTTAAATCAAATTAGTTGGATTATTTTTCATGCCAAGAATCAAGAATCAAGAGTCAAGAATCAAGAAACAATGAATATCATGTCTATATAAGAGACAAGTTTAATTTATTTTCCTATCACATGAAAAGGGATTAAGGGGAGTGAATAGAAAGAGGATGCTAAAAAGAAACTAGTGAAGAACAACTTCATGCAATACTGATCAATCAAGGTGAAGTAGAGCTAAGGAATTCTATAGACACTGACGAATAGTGAACACATCATCACAGAGCAGAAAGTATGGAGCACAAAATAATTGTATTGATACATTGATCAGAGAGGTAATGTAATTAAATAGATCTAAAAATCTGCAATTCAAGTTATATTAGAAACATGTCATTTTTTTTTAGTTTAACCATTGAAGCATCAAGTCTCTTAACAGAGCATGAATTAACAGTCTTCTATATATTGAGGTACATCCTGAGTGCCAAAAAAGTTTGATTCATGAAAGTAGTATTGGATATGCCCAATGCCTATTGACAGACTAAGAGAGAGGCTGATTCAAGGATGGCAACATTAGATGCCAGATACTAAGTGACAACCTATATGTATAAAATCCTCTAACAAGGTCACACCTAACAGTGTGTTTGTAACCTTTAACAGGGTTGGCTCTTAACAGGGCTCACTTCATAAGAGTGAAAATTTGGGGTACCGGTCCTAGTGGTTTTCTCCCTTAACAGGGTTTCCACATTAAAAAATCATGTGTTATGTGTGTATGATTCATTTCTTTATTATTTTGTATCTGACATAGTTAACACTGGATTTATCAATATACTCTGCATATTTACTATATTTTGGTAAATAGTTATATTGCTTATCGGTAATCAAGGAGAATAAGGACAGACAAGGTAAACTGATAGACATATAATCATTATAAGTATCTCATGACATGCATCTTGTAGGAAAATAATAAGCTGAGGTTTATTTGATTGGTGGTTAGATTAAGGATAAGATTTTGAGACCACTGATTCACCCCCCCCTCTCAGTTATTACTAACATCTATTTTGTTAGATTGTCAGTTTCTTCGGTAATCTCTGCTATCACCTCTATCAAACTTCTTCTCATATGATCTGTCATTTCCTCTATCATCTTTTCCTTCTGTATGGACAGATTGTAGAAAAGTGTCTAACCTCTTTACAATTGAAACATACAAGTGGTAATTTACCTTTGTATCTACCATTGCCTCTCTACAATCTTCTTGCCATTAGTACTTCAATCTCATCATGTCCTTGATCCTCATTATCACTTTGAATATCATTTCTTATAGCATGTCTATGACTTGAATTTCTCATTTTCAAAGAAGATTTGAATGAAGATTCTATAGATGGTAAGACACTATTATCAAAGCTATTCATTTCAAATGAAATTAGTCTACCAATTAGACTATCTAGAGTAACTGTATTGTTTGCAACTGCTGTCATTTCTTGAATAGCAGAAACTCTAATAACATATATAGGAAGTAAGGTTCTTAAGATTGTACTTACCACTGTCTCCTCTTCAAGCACACCTCCTACTCCTTGGATAGCATTGACTACCTCATTGATTCTATAGCTATACTGAGTGATGTTTTCTCATTCTTTCATCCTTAGGTCATCAAACCTCCCTCTTAGGCTTTCTACCTTTTCTCTTAGTACATTAGCATCTCCTGCATGTACCAACTTCAACTTGTCCCACATTTTTGTTGCAGAGGTGCAGGTTTTGACATCTTCAAACTAAGTATTTGAGAGTGATGATGCAAGTTCTATCATCATGCAATTATGCTCATGCTTTACTCTTAATTGCTCAAGAGTGTGAGGTCCTATGGGCAACACATATTTAGTATCAAGGTATTGAGTAACATCATTTCCAATACCTAATAGGTGGAGTCTTATTATACTTTGCCATGATGCAAATGTGTATTTATTCAACTTGGGTACATCTTGTTTGTTCATCTTGTGATCTTTTTCTTGAGCCGTTAAACTCCCTTTCTAAGCACACAAGTTCTGATACCAATTATTATTAATAACTGAGAGGGGGGGGGGGGGGGGGGGGANGGGTGAATCAGTGGTATCAAAATATTCCAATTCATCAATCCAAAAAAATTAGTACCACAATACTAAACCTCTAGTTATCTTTAGTCCTATAAGATGAATGCCTTCAAATATACTTATCAAATTACTACTGCTCAAAATGCTTTGTTACACCTTATACATTATGTTTACCGAATAGTAGTATGTTAATTTACCGAAAGATAGTAAATTATCTAGAGTATACCAATCAATCCAAATTAGCTATTTGTAATGTAAAACACTAAAGTAATGACTCATAAACACATTGACACATGGATTTTTAACGTGGAAACCCTGTTAAGGGAAAAACCACTTAGAAACGGTAACCCAAAATTTTCACTCTTCTAAAGTGAGCTTGGTGAAGAGCCAACCCTGTTAAAGGTTACAAACACACTGTTAGGTGTGACCTTGTTAGAGGATTTAAAAGTTTAGTTTGTCACTTGATATCGGGCATCTCTATGCTACTTTCCTTGATCAAACACTCACTTGGCCTGTCAATAGGTATCTGACATCTCATACTATCTTGATGATCAAAATTTTTGATACTCCTTGGGATATATCTCAATATAGAAAGGATCTTTAAATCTTGCTCGGTTAAGAGACTTTTTTGAATCAATGGTTAAACTGAAACAACATGATCTGTTGACATATACAAATTATACTTACAGACTTTCAGATCTATTGTAAGCTCATAAAATAATATGTCCTTTTAATACATTTTCTCCACTTTTGTTCTACTTGGTGATGTTGTGCTCTGTTGCTCAGTGTCTGCAGAAAACTTTAGCTCTTTCCTCAGCTTGATTGATCAGGACTGTATGAAGTTTCTCTTTAACATCCTCTTTTTCATTCAATCCCCTTAATTCGTAATGAATTAAGTTGTCTCTTTATAGACATGATATCACTGTTGTTAGGTTGATGATTTTATTGATCTTGGCATGATCCACAATTTTAGCCAATTAGATTTAAAGAAAAACTCCTATTTTATCTCGTAGAGATCTTCTTGCCAACTAGAAAAAATAGCTTTAAATCCTTTACTTATCTCTAGCTTTATCTTATCAATGAAAACAATGATAAACACTAGTTAAGTCTAACCCACTACGTTGTCACTAAATTTGTCTTGCATGTGTAGGATTCCACCTACCACTCGTCAGGCCTATTAGCAAGGGCATGGTCGGAGACGTGTCCGCGTAGCACACATAGGCATACGACCCAAGGTAAAGGATCATAGGAGGGATCAGAGTCCACCTCTTGAACCCCCTCCTGATCCTAATGTAGTGCTATTGTTGGCCTTTCTGAACCTAGCCAGACTCATTCTAGACCGTATGCCGCCAGTTAATCAAGAGAAAGAAAGAAGTAGGAGCCCACCTCCTAGAATGGGAGAGAATCAGGCTGATCAGGAGGAAGGGTCCATTGTAGTATGGGGCATCCCTAGGGGAGGTGCACAGAGACTCGATAGGGAACCCCCCGATATCAGGAATCAGATCACAAAATTGATGAGGATTAAACTGCCTCCCTTCATAGGAGAAGCAGATGGGGTAGGAGCAGAGGCTTGGCTTTTAAGCCTGGAAAGGTGCTTTGGGTTGCGGAATTATGACAACAACCTTAAAGAATGGTTCATAATTATTTTGTTAAGAGACATGAATCCACTTGGTGGAGGCATGACGAGACTAAGGGACTCATAGACATCAATACCCTCACTTGGGGAACTTTCCTTGAGCTTTTTAGAGAGCAGTATATTTCAGAGTAGTTCAGACAACACTGTATCAATGAGTTCGATGACCTCTGACAACGGGGTTTTACAATAACCCAGTATGAGAGACAAGAAGCTACAGGTGAACAAGTTCATCAAGGGATTAAATCCGGTGATTTTAGATAGGGTACGCATGGTACCTTCAGGGAACTTAAGGTTCATGGTGGATAGGGCCTTAGTAGCTAAAGAGATAGTTAGGGGCCCAAAGGATTATATGGATAGGTCACAGAACCACAATACCTCATACCAGGCCTCTAGATATCAGAAACCCCTATGGAATGGGAATCAAAGGAACTCTACAGGGACATTTAGGGCCCCATAATAGCAACAGCCATAACAGTCTCAACAAAAATAGTGACAGAGGCCACCACAGGTTCAGCAAGGCTCTAAGCCTAAACAATGGTAATCATAGGGTCCTAAGAAGGACTAGAGACCTTAGGCACCATACACCCCTCCAGCACAGACTCAAAAATCCTCTAGGGGTGGCTATAGAGGTTCATCTAGGACCACAAGATCTCAGTATTCTAGGCCTCCCGATGTTCAAGTTTAGTCACGGGGGCCATGTTACACTTGTGGTGCCATGGAACACTTAGCTAGAGAGTGCGCATAGGGTGGGGTAGTCAACATGCAGCGGTGGAAAAACCAATAGTTGGGGATAGGTGGAAGTCCCACATGGTTTTTGTAGCGGTAGACAAATGCCAGGCGGAGCACCAGGCTACCATTATTGAGGCCTCAAGTAAGATCAGAGGTAGTGATGTTACTATTCTATTTGATACTAGAGCCACTAAATCCTTTGTTTCTCCATCAGTTGTGGAGCATTGCGGGCTAGTGGCAACTAGACAAGAGGTTAGATGGGAAGTAGAGTTAGCTTTAGGAGCTAGAGTTTCTATGACCTTGATGGTTAAGGATTGTCCGATCCAGATTGGTGGCATGACCACCATAGCTAATATTAGAGTCACTCCCCTTGGATCTTATGGTCTAGTTCTTGGCATGGATTGGCTAAGTGCCCACAGAGCCAAGCTAGATTATCGTAAGAAGAGGATCAAATGTTTGGATGATGATGGTACAAATACAATTATTACTGGGGTTCATAGGCCTGTATCCCTCTGTGTGATTTCCACCATGCAGCTTAAGAAATGCATGCAGAAGGGATGCCAGTTGTATGCCATCACCATCAGCGATAGGGAAGAAGAGATAGAGAAGGAAACTTCTCTTGATGACTTCCCCATACTTCAAGAGTTTGCAGATGTGTTTTTTTCAGAGCTACCTGGTATGCCTCCTCGTAGGGTAGTATAATTTCACATTGATCTTGTACCAGGAGCTGAGCCAATTTCTAGAGCACCTTATAGGATGACCAATAATGAGCTTAACGAGCTCAAGATATAGCTTGAGGAACTGTTAGAGAAAGGACACATTCATCCTAGTGTTCTCCTTGGGGTGCACCAGTTATCTTCATAAAGAAGAAAGATGGTTCGCTTAGGTTCTGCATGGATTACCAATAGTTGAAAAAATTACCATAAAGAATTGGTATCCACTTCCTAGGATCGATGAATTGTTTGATCAGTTGTAGGGTGCTCTCAAATCAGGTTACCATTAGTTGAGGATTGTGGATAGTGATATTCACAAGACCACATTCCACACTAGATATGGCCACTATGAGTTCATTGTGGTTCCATTCAGTCTTACAAATGCTCCAGCTATGTTCATGAGTCTTATGAATAGAGGATTCCGTACCTTCCTTGACAGGTTTATAGTGGTGTTTCTTGATGAAATCTTGATATATTCCGAAGATGAGAAAGAGCATGAGGAACACTTGAGGCAAGTGTTGCAGTGTTTTAGAGACAACCAGTTATATGGTAGCTTGTCAAAGTGTACTTTCTTTAGATCAGAGGTTAAGTACCTTGGCCATGTTATTTTAGGTGATGGGATCTCAGTAGACCCATCAAAGATTGATGCCATTATGGATTGGCTAGTGCCTACCACTGTGACTGAGGTTAGGATTTTAATGGGTTTATTTGGTTACTATAGATGGTTTGTTGAGGGTTTCTCTCAGGTAGCATACCCCATTACTTCTCTTCAGTGAAAGGGAAAGAAGTTTGAGTGGACTGAGAAGTGTGATAAGGCTTTTTGGGAGCTCAAGAGAGCCCTTACCAGTGCACCCATTCTTGCTGTGCTAGAGCCCTCAGCAGATTTTGTGGTTTGCATAGATGCTTCTTTGGATGGTTTAGGAGCAGTTCTTATGCAAGGTGGACAAGCTATAGCCTTTGAGTCAAGAAAACTAAAGAATCACGAGCTCAACTACCCTACCCATGACCTTGAGCTTGCAGCAGTGGTGCATGCTTTAGTTAGATGGTGAAATTTTCTCTTAGGGCATTGATTTGAACTTCATTCAGACCATCAAAGTCTTTAGTACATCTTCACTCAGCCAAACCTTAATGCTAGGTAGAAGAGATGGATAGAGTTCTTATGTGAATATGATTTTGATGTTCATTACATCAAGGGGAAGGAGAATGTGGTCGCAGATGCCTTGAGTAGGAGATGGCACAAGCTTTCTTCTGTGTCCACTGGCATGGATTTGAGATATTTCATTCTTCATCACTTACATGAGGATGAGATGTTTGCAGAGGTTTGTGAGTTGATTCGATCTCAGAGACCCCTTGAGGGGAAGTTTTCAGAGTATACCTTGGAGTCCGATGGACTTATGCATCATAGAGGACGTATTTATATACCTTCTTTTGGAGGATTGCATGAGTTTTTGATGCTTGAGGTTCATATGGCCCCTTATGTAGTGCATCCCAGAGTAAAGAAGATGCATGCCAACTTGAGGAAGTTATCTCATTGGCCCAACATGAGATTGCAGATTGCAGAGATGGAAAATAGATGCCTCGAGTGCTAAAGGGTGAAGGTGGAACACCATCATCCAGGTGGACTCCTTCAGCCACATGAGATACCAGTGTAGAAGTGGGACACCATATCTATGGATTTCATAGTAGGTCTTCCTATGTCTTCTCATCATCATGATGCCATCATTGTGACAGTTGACAAGTTGACTAAGGTGGCTCACTTTTCACCTATGTGAACTACCTTTACTACACCAGTAGTAGCGCAAGTGTCCTTGCGAGATATAGTCAGACTTCATGGCATACCTTGTAAGATAATCTTAGATAGAGATTCTCTCTTCACTTCATCCTTTTGGAAAGAACTTTAGGCAGCTATGGGCACTAGGCTCAACTTTAGTACATCTTATCATCCTAAGATAGATGGGCAGACCGAAAGGGTCAATCAGGTGTTAGAGGACATGCTTCACATGTATGTCATGGACCATCAGACCCGGTGGGATGAATACCTACACTTAGTGGAGTTTTCCTATAACAATGGGCACCAGACTTCCTTGGGTATGCCTCCCTGCCAGGCTCTTTATGGTAGGCCATGCAAGACCCCACTCAGTTGGGATAGGATCGAGGATAGAATTTCCATTGGTCCTGAGCTAGTCAGAGATATGGAGTAGTAGGTGACTTTGATTAGACAATGACTTGAGGATGCTCAAGATAGGTAGAAGAAGTATGCAGTTGTGAAGAGGATTGATCGATCCTATCTAGTTGGAGATAGAGTCTTCTTGAGAGTGTGACCTTATAAGAGTCCAATCCATTTTGGAAAGGGCTCTAAGCTTGAACCTCATTTTGTTGGACCTTTTGAGATCCTTGAGAGGATAGGACTAGTTGCTTACTATTTAGCATTGCCACCTATCCTGTCACGCATCCATGATGTATTTCATGTTTCAGTTCTGAGGAAGTATATTTATGATGAGTCTCATGTGATTGATTGGGATACATTGCAGGTGGAGTCAGATGGGAAGCTGGCTTTGGAGCCAATTCATATATTGGCTCGATGGACATTGGGTCTTCGAGGTCGAGAGCTGGACCAGGTTATGGTGCAGTGGGATTGCTATGATGAGGTTATAGCCTCTTGGGAGGACACAACACAAATGAGATCACAGTAACCTCACCTCTTCGATGAAATCTAGGAGGAAGTTCATGCCTAGAGGGGGTGGATGTGAGGCATACATTAGACTATCATAGTTTACTATTTTGTTACTCATGCTTTCAGTAGTTTATGCTTTGACATACTTTGACTATTGGAGACTTTTACATATTTTAGGATCGGTGGAATCCTATGTTGTTTATTCAGCACCTGATTTTGTAATCAAGGTACATTTGAGATGCTTTATGTTCTGATTCAGTTTCAGCTTACATTGATGTCTTATATGGATTTAAAATGTATGAATGTAATATGATGAATTTAGTTTTGGAAACCGATACTATGTTATTTCAGTTCAAATGTAGATGTGGTTTATATGTGTGTATATTATTAATGTTGTGTATGCTTTCATATCATGTTGTTTTGGATCTACTGATGTGTGTAGGAAAAATTGACTATGAAACTAAAATCGGGGACCCAGTATTGGAACATGTGTAAATTTATGTGCTTTCCAAGGTCTTGTTTATATAAAGAGACATGGACCTCATTGTTTATGTGGTTATTTTGTAAACGTGGTTTGCATGTGTGTAATTAGATTAGTAAATGTTCATGTGATTGAGTCATGTCATTTGTTTTAATTTAATGTGCCAAATTTGGCAATTGTGGTAATTTAATGTTGACATGGCTAGTAAAGGGAACCAAGTTAGTTATAGGGTTAACTAAGGTTACCTAGGAGTAGTACCCAAGCTTACCCCAGGGTTAGAAGTTTCTAGAAAGCCTTCTTGACTTAGAAATCCGTAGGTTAACTTTAGGGTTAGTTTAGGAGGGTCTATTGGGCTCCCAAGACGTAACCGGGGTCAGTTTTATTTACCCAACTTGGTACCCTATGGGTTAGGGGTCATTTTGAATCATTAATGAGCCTCTAAACTCATTTATTTCTCCTGTAAAGTGTCATTTTCAGACTTGAGCGAATTTGAAGAGGAGTGTAACTTTGGTTAACCTCACTCTATCTTCTACCCAAGTTTCATTTGACTCCACCCTTGGAGAGTTTAGGCAAGTGGATAGTTAAGGGTTAGTTAGGGTCACGTCACCTTTGGGTTAAGACTTGATCTTGTTGGAGGTTTTCCTATTTAGGGAAGGTTTTAGGATGAGTTGAGTGTTCACCCACTCTCTACCCTTAGAGACAAAATTTAGTTTGAAGGAGCTTTTGGAGATGGAGCTTAGGAAGGATAGCTCAACACCATTTCTCTTCTCACCTTAACTTTGGATTAAGGTTGGATCTCTTTAAAGTAAATTATTTTTGTTCATGTGTGTTCTTGAGCTTGAAAATCCATTAATGGAGTCCTATGTGTTTTGAAGATATTTTCAAAATTGAAATTTAATGTTTTATTTTATAACGTCTTTATTTTGTGATTAGATTTTGAATGGGTATTCAAGGCACACTCACCCTTGGGAGGGCAGAGTAACCTTGAAGGGGTAATAGGAAATGATTCATGTTAGTGTAGAGTCTCCCATGTGTGGAGGGAAAAAAATGGGGTAACATGATACCCATGATGCCAAGAAGGGTCGGAGGGCACCTGGGGGGCATAAGGAGGTTATTTCAAGACTGTATCTTGTGAAGATAGTCCTTTTCAAGTCCATGTGAGGCTTGTGTTTTCATTTTGATAGTTGACTTTCTCATACAGTAAGGTCTACCACTACCCCTATTTTAGGAAGGTCTCTTGGAGACCTATCCATTTGTTCAAACTTGTATGGGAAGTTTTCTTGTTATGTGATTTCTATGTATATGTATGATTGTTAGTTGAGTTTTGTATGCCTATTTGTATCCCGTTCCTTATTGGATCCCCAAGCTCGAGGGTGGCCTTGTAAATGCCTAGGTTGGGAGGTGAGCCTCCATGGTCAACCATATCTTGTACAGGTTCCTTTTTGGGAGCATGAAAATGCACCTTATCCTTTGGTGTGAGATGGGTAAAATTGAAAAAAAAATCATGGCTTGTATCCTATAAATTGGGTATTTCAGGGTTGAATAAATGTATTTAAATTCTATGGACAATTGTAATCTTTAAGTATTTTATAATTTGTAGTCCATTTTAAAGATGGAGACCATATGAAATTGTAACCATGTTCATTTATTAGATTTTAATAGGAAATTGGGCTTATTATGTACCATATGTTTTTTTACTATTTCCGTGAGAGGAGATTTTGGTTGATTAGTAGCAGGCACATAAACTCATATTTCATGGTTGTTTTAGTTCAAATATCATTATAGTTGTTTACTTCTTTTACTCCAAGTAATTTTAATGGGATTCCTAAATATAGGGAATTGATTAATCATTGTTATTAAATAAACGGTTTATTCCTTTTTTTTTAAATTGAGTAGAATAGTATGTGAGTGCTCATTACAATTCTTTCACAGTAATTACATTATTGATCTCTCATAGAAAATAAATTAATAATGATGGTAGTATAAATCTTATTTTTATAATGTAATGTGTTTTAGAGAAACATTTATATTCTTTTCTCCCTTAAACAATTCTGGAATTTTCTTCAAAAAAATTAAAATGCTCAAAAAAATAATTCCTTCCATGCAAATCATAAGGTTAAAATATGGATGCCTTTGATAAAAAAAAATTGAAAAAAAATCTTGGGGCATACCCCCTGTTTTGTCTCAGACAAAATTATCTTCACCAGTAGAAAAAGAAAAAAAAAATACATTTAAATTTCTACCCTCTCTTTCCACCTAGACTAATGCTATTCTATAACAGAAAAAAATAAAATAAAATGTAATAACATTACTGAGCTTCACGTTTTATGGTTTAAAAAAAAATAATATACAATAAAATTTATTTTGAAACCCTTCTGTTTAGCGCAGACCGCGGGCCATGCGCAGGTTTCTTATTTTTTTTTTTTAAAGGACAGCTTCGAGGGGGAGG
>MU223164.1:2587893-2627584 GCA_018584345.1 Thuja plicata
AGGATCCGCCATCTTGGCACCCCGCCCCCACCTTTCCTAGGACCCTTTTCCCCGGCAGGCAGTGGTGCTGTTACTTGTGGCCACCGCTGCACCACCCCCCTCCTGCCTTCCTCCCTCCTACCTCACACCTCTCCCCGGTGTGTGGTCTTCCCTCCGCCCGGCAGATTGCTGTTCTGCCACCATCCCCATGCGTTCCAGCCACGCTGCGACATTCTTCGAAAAACCTCCTCTGCTATTTCCTTATAGCATATCGTTGCCTCCTTGCTGTGGCCGCCCCTATGTTTTGCATTAGACCCTTATTTTTGGGGTTTTGTCTTTAGATTTCAATTTTCTTGATGTAGGAATGAAATTTTATAATCTTTCTTTAAGTTAGGTAGTATAAGAAAAGATTAAATTTTGGTGTAGTTAAAATTAGGTTTTTATAAAAGTTTCTTTTATTTATTGTTAGGTTCTATTTTTGTTAAAATAGATGTTATAGTTAGACTAGAAATGTTAAAAAGTTAAGGTTGAATTTGATTAATTTGGTATTAAATATTTATTTTATTAGATTAAATTTTGTTGATTAAAATAATATTTAATATAGATTAATATTATTATTTTAGTAACTTAGATTTAATTATGTTAAATCATTAATATTGTTTTATTTACTGAAGTTATTATTATCGTCCAAGAGGAGATTTATATATTATCTTTTTGTTTAAATAGTGTTAGCCTTTATTGTGTTAGGCTATTAACTTTAATAAATGGGGATTTTTGTAAATTTAAATCATTAATGCAACGTTTTATCGCAATTCACTTTATAAATTATATCGTTATTACTTCTTTGTCATTGTTATTTGTTTAGGGAAACTTAGTGACCCCTTAGCATCGCAATACACATTTAGGGGTATTAATGTTCCCTTTGACCAAATTCTTGCATGGTTGACTTTTGGTCAACCATGGTCAAACCTTGACCGATCGCCTTGATTTTTGAACTAAGAACTCCCTACAGTCTCTGGACCCTAGTTTTCCAGCTTCGTGCTATTCAGAGATGGTTGAATTTTTGGTCAACAAGGGTTGACTTGTGTGCCTAAGCCCTCCATAGGACTTAGTAGGCCCTAGTAACTCCCTTTCACGTATTTCAGAGTATAGTTGACTTTTGGTCAACTCTAGTTGACTTTTAGTCAACTATCTCAATTTGTGTGCTGATCGAGGTATCTAGTTTAGAAACCCTTGTAGGATAGTTATAAGACCTATCCTACCCTGTATGACCTTCCAGTTACTGTTTCTCCTTTGCACCATTTTGCGTGCACTTGCTATACCTTTGGGGTAGCATAACCTCTTCTTTTAGTGTGTTTTAAATTTTTTTTGTTTGTGTGTTTTTGCCCAACTTTTGGGCATGACAAATACCTTTTCTCTGCTTTTGTTCTGCCCGGTGATGCTCTGCTCCATTGCTCGGTGTCCACAAAAAACTTTAGCTCTTTCCTCAACTTGATTGATCAGGACTGTATGAAGTTTCTCTTTAACATCCTCTTTTTCATTCAATCCCCTTAATTCGTAATGAATTAAGTTGTCTCTTTATAGATATGATATCACCATTGTTAGGTTCTTGATTTTCTTGATCTTGGCGTGATCCACAATTTTAGCCAATTAGATTTAAAGAAAAACTCTTGTTTTATCTCATAGAGATCTTCGTGCCAACTGGACAAAATAGCTTTAAATCCTTTACTTATCTTTGGCTTTATCTTGTCAATGAAAACAATGATAAATACCAGTTAAGTTTATATTTAGTTCTGCCAGCTAGATATTTTGTCATTTTTGAACTCAATTTAATTTTGGTGTTTTAACTCTTTGATAGCTTTGGTCAACAATCCAGTTCTCCTCGGGCTTCTTTGTCAGTTTACACTATGATTCTAGCCATCAGTTATGCTTGTGATTCTGCTTGTCAGTAATGCTTATTAGTGTTCTTTCTCGGGCATCACTATGACTTGACTTTTGGTTATCTTTGTCCATTGGGTTCCACTATCCGTCGGTGTTTGAAGTCACATAGTGAATGCTTATCTTTTATGCTTTACTGAAAGCATAATCTTTTTCTCTCTGATTCTATGAAGTCTTTGACACTTTGATTACAATTGATTAGATAATATCAAGTTGACATCAATGACAATACAACCCATTAACTAATTTAATGTCTTGCATTATCTTTCTGCATTTCAGTGATCAACTTAACATTTTCAAACATTTAATCAGTTACATGTCATCACCTTTATCTCACCCAACGTTCGACTAAATTTTCTCAAATATGTAATTACACCTTGTTCTAGTTTTTCTCTTTCAACTTCATCAAATACTAAATATTACTTCTTAAACTCAACCAAAGCACCATACTTAATAAATTTATTCAAGATATTATTAATAAAATTCCCACCTTTCTACGCTCATAGACATCTCCTTTACAATTCTTGCTATAGTAGCGCCTTCAGATCTTACTCTCTTCTTTGATGGATTTGATTCGATGGAAGAGTCATCATTTTTTGTCTTACCTCTCTTCTTATTAGGACTAGTACTCTTTTTCTTTTGTCTTCTCAACACAGGTTTAGATTTAGATTTTATAGGCATAGATGTAGCTTTTGTTGTACTTCTTGTATCTCTCAGACTAGGTGGCATAAGAATAGATGGAGGAGTAACTCCCTTCTCAACATCAATTTGTTTATATTTTTCCTCTATCTTCCTTCTGATTTCTTCTGTATCTTCTTTGGTAAATCCATCTTTCTCTACTACATCATCAACAATTTTCTTGATCTTTTGGTTCCTTTCTTTCTCTGTTAACTAAAACTGAACCTCCTGATACTTTTCTGTGCAGGTACAAAACATTTTTGTATTAGAATTAACATGATTCTTAAGCATTTCTTCCACATAATACACAACCAACTCTGATAAAAATTCTTATCCCACCGGTTGAATCCACATATGTCTAGGAACAACTGCCTCCATGCAACATTGATCAATTTCAACCATGAAACATACATAATTTGCATATTTTTCAACTAAACTCTTCAAAATTCTATCTCTTTTCTGTATTTTATTTTGATACAATTTGAAATGACTTGAGATTAAGGTATCAATATCATCTTTCTTTTGACTCCAATACATATTGGAAATTTGTAGTACCACAAGAATATCTTTTTGCCAATTCATTCATGATTCCTGGAAAGAAATTCATCAAATATAAAAATATGTGCACAATTAGAGAACCATACTTAAACATATGTGATTTATCCCTTTTGATTTTCTCCATATTTTCCAGTAGCTGCTTCCTCATGATTTCACATATGTCAAACTGTGCATCTTCTATCAACATCCTGTAAGCAATATGTATGATATTTGCAGAGATGGAATTCATTCTACTGCTGTGATAAAGTTTGTATCACAATATCATTGAAGCAAACTTAACATTAGGTTGAATGATATCATTCAAAATCATAGCCCTTCTATCCCATCATGATTGTGTCAACTTCTCTACAACCTTCTGCATAGTCGACTTTAGCTCTAGTACTTCTCCAGTAACACTGAAAACTGTTACCTTATGAATCAATTCCTTAGTAATATTCACCTGTTTCTCTCCCAACCAAAATAAATCATCATGAATCTTGATTAGAATAATTTTTATCCATTCCAGGTCATTAAAAGTGACTATGTACTTGTAATGTGCTAGGTTAACCTGATTAACCTTCTAAAACTCATCCTTCAAAACTCTATTTGTATACAAAGATCTATATTGCTCAAATATTTCATAATCACCTAGTTCTTCCAACTTGCAATGTATATACGCACACACATCCTCAACGTGTAACACTCCATCAGGCACATGAGAAAATGTGCCTTTGGGATCATCTTCCATGGATTTAAATGGGTGAAATTTGAATTCATAATGCATCTTCTCAAGAATATTAACAATATGTAAAGTATCCATGACTATACCGATGAAATTGATAATATTTTGCAAAGATAAATACCTTTTACTTGGAACTAGGGTTAGTCATGAAATTAAGTGGATAGCCCAAAATGCTGCTTGATTTCTTTCAACTTAGGTTCACACTAGATCTCAGGATAGCAACATGGTGAATGAGTTCTATAATCACCTTTAAATTGAGTGATTCGATTGTTTTTGCAATAAATGCCATTTGTGCCCCAAATCTCCAAAAAATTGTTATTCTCAGTGAACTATAAATTTGTTTACGATCCTCAAATAATAATGAAAACTTATATGATTCCAAACACAACCTCCAAAGATTGATTTCTAACTACCTTTTCAATCACAGTTAAAACTACTGTGGTTCATGGGGTGCTATAAGATTTTATGATAAAACTCCCCTTTTAGGTCTTATGACCTAATTTATTGATGAGGAGATATCCACACCAAAAGATGGTGAGATCTATCCAAAAACATCAATATTTTCCTTTCTTACCCAAATCCCATTCATTTCCTTTCTCACTTCATTTACATTAATTTCTTTCCCTTTTGTTGTTATTTCTTGCACTTTTCTTGTCTACCGAGCCATTCGTTCCCATTTCATCATTATTATATCTACATTTCTTAGCTCTATATCCATAATTATTGCATTTGTAACAAATGAAGTTTACATACCTCTAATTTTATTGATTAGTCCCCAATCTACAATTTCTTGCAATATGACCAAAATTATTGCATTTGTAGCATGTAAGGTTGCCTCCACTTGCATTAGATAAGGATATGGATCTGCATTCTTTAAATATTTGTCCATATTTCCAACATGTGAAACAATATCCAAAAAAAGGTGTTGTATTTAAATTTCTCTAACATTCCTTTGCCCCATGTCCAAGCTTATTGCATGAATAACATCTGCCATTAAATTATGTAAAGGTGTTTCTTTAGGTTTCTTACCATGATTTATATTTTCTTCAGCATTTTTAGAACATTTTCCTTGTTTTTCCCCTAAGCCATGCTTATCTCTATGAGGTCTTTAACTTGCAATCTGTTCATCAAGATTTGCATAAATAGATCTGAGTTTTTCTTAAATATCTCTGGAGTAAGCTATATCTCTTCTTAGTATCTCATTCACTCTCTCCAGTTCTTCGTCATTATGTTTAGATTCTTCAAGAATAACTTGCATATGTCCAACTTCACTGTTTAACTTGTAGCATTCTTTAGTTTTGGTCTTCAAGGATTCTTCAAGGATCTTCCTGGCTTCAATTTCTTTAGTGATCTTGATTTCCATAGATTCCATTTCATTTTTTAATTGTTTCTTTCTTTTACAATCTTCTCATATTCTTTAGATTGATCATTGTTAGGTGTAGAGTTACTCCTTTTTTCTGATAGCTGATCTACAAGTCATTTTCTCCTATCTTTGGATTGACTTAACTACTCTTTCAAATTTTCAATGAGTCCTTAGCTTCCTTCAAAATTTCTTCTAGATTAATTGATGTAGAGTGGGTAGTCAGAAGTCCCAAAAGAGACAAGTAGATGCTTCAAATCTTCAAACTCAAGAAGTACACCCCCAATTCAGGTGTTCCCAATATGAAAAGTGCCACTAAACTTTTCACTAGTGTAGAAATGACTTTGTTCTAGGTTATCACAACCTACTCCCAATAGGGGAACCTAATCACTAGGTTCATACAAGTCTTCAACCCCAACTTCCACTAGTTGGCTACTAGGCACATATGCTAGATTTCCTCAAATTCCCCATAAAGTGACTCCAAGGACTAGGGGTGACCTATACTCTAGGATTTGGTCTATTTAGGTCCCTAAGAGAAGGATTCAATGATCGTATTCAACTTGTGCAACCCTTTGAAATAGTTTCTTTGTAATCCCAACCTCTTGCTTGTAGCCTTTTCAGTTAGGAAATTGGACTTAGTTAGATTATTCCACATAAACCTCTAAAAATAATAGGGATTCAAATACCCTTTATGCCCAAAGGGATTATACTTTAGCACCAAAACATGGAAGTGAAAAGAAGACAAGAAAACACTTAGTTTTGCTAAGATAATTAGGCCTAATTAGGTCTGCATTTTCATTAAAAGTTCTATTTCCCTAAAACAAAGGTCCAAACCAACAATTTGAACATGTGAGGGCATACATAAGGGTCTTCCACACCAATTTATAGGTCTTGGTGAATTCCCAAACAAAATTTATGTGGACTGTCCTAATTCGCTAGATGGTGCACACATGGACATGTACACCTAGGGCATCATGGAAAACCCATCTCCCTACATTCTTCCAAACCCAACCTGCATAATATTAAAGAGAAATATCAAAACATTATCTCCACCAAGGGCCATTAGATTCCCATAGTGGAAACAAGAAATATGCACAATTTTCTTAAGAAACCATGATTTAGGGCCTACAAACCAGGTAGGGGGAGTAAAAATGAGATAGCTTTTTAGGGACAAAAGATTAGAACATGAGACCAATTGTAAATGAAATCTAATTCACAAGGATACTTTAATATGTTATCCTTTCATTCCAATTCTTTCATACCCATCCGTACAAAGTGATTGTTTCTCAGAATTGTAGGAAAATTGATTAATTTTATTGATTGAATGCCAAAATTACATCAGATTAGCCTACCACCGGCCTATAAGGGCTTATGTAGGAATCCCCAATGGTTAAATCCCATTTTAAAACTAATTATCCATTTGGGAATAATTTTTACAAAGTTTGACAAAAGTTGTCAAAGTTGCTTGACAACTTTTTAGCAATTTTGTAATATTTTGCAATTTTTCTCTCTAGGTGACTAACTTGGTCCAAAAAAAAATGTTATGATCCCTAATGGATCAAAAACATGTAAAAAATGAAAACATAATAAATTAACCTATTTCTAAGGTTTGGGGTACTAGTTGACCAATAGTTGACCAAGGGCTTATAAATGCCAATCTTGGGACTAGGTCTTACAAATATGTACCCAATATGGAACCTTTAGTCTAACATGCCCTTGAGACTATTATGGACTTGAGGGAGTCCAAGAATGAAAAAGGAAAACTTATTTTGTCTATGGTGCTCCTACACCATACTCCCCATGAGTATTTGAACTCAAGTTCCCACTTGAGGTTAACTGATCAAGAGTGATGCCATGTTGTTTGATTTGTTCCTCTGTCATCCAAGTAGCATCAATATTAGGGAGTCATTTCCACTTGACCAGGTATTACATATAATTCTATTTCCTTGTTTGCTTCAGAACTTTGGACTCAAGAATTGTTTCCAACTCCACTGGTTTGTTTTGTGGAATATTTGTTACATAGTCTCCATCTTCCTCGTCTTGTGGACCCTGCACATTTGTTGCATCTGAAACAAATTTGTAATGGGTGAGGTCTGCAACATTAAATATAGGAGAAATCAATAAGGTAGGGGGAAGAGAGATTTTATAAGCATTTTCACCCATCTTATTGAGAATGGCGCATGGCCCAAATTTCTTCATGTATATCTTTGAGTATTTTCCCTTAGGTAGTCTCTCTTTCCTTAGGTATACCCATACCTTATCTCCAATTTGGAAATGAATCTCTCTCCTTTTCTTATCTGCCTATGCTTTGTATTTCATGGTGGATTGCTACAATGTGTATTTTACCTCTGCCTAAACTTTGGTGATTAGCTTTGCTAGATCTTCACCTTGTGCACTTACTCTAAAATCTGAAGGTAACTCTACTAAATCTAGAGGACCCTTGGGGTGTAAGCCATAGATAGTTTGGAAAGGTGTTTTTCCTGTGGACCTATTTAAAGAGTCATTAAAATCAAATTCATCTTGGGGAAGTATTATATCCTACCTTTGAGTATACTATTTTTTGAGGCACCTTAGAAGATTTCCAAGTGACCTATTGACCACCTCTGTTTTCCCATCTGTTTGTGGGTGATAGGTAGAACTATAGGTCAAATTTGTGCCAATCTTTTTAAAAAGAGACCTCCAAAAATGTCCTTGAAATTTAACATCTTTTTCTAAAACTATTGTCTGAGGTAATCCATGAATTCTGACTACTTCTTTGAAGAAGAGATGTGCTATGTGTGAGGCATCATTTGTGCTTTTGCAAGGAACAAAATGCACCATTTTTCTAAACCTGACAACAATGACAAAAATGCTATCATACCCCTGTTTTGTTCTTGGTAGATCCATTACAAAATACATGGAGATGGACTCCCAAGGTCTAGTGGGTATAGGTAGAGGCTGGTATAAGCCTTGGTTAGTGGTCACTCCTTTATCTTGCTGACAAATGGAACATGAATCAAAACATTTTCTGACATCCTTACCCAATTTTGGCCAAAAATAACTTCTTTTTACCAAGTTTGTTGTCTTGTATATTCCAAAGTGGCCTCCCATGCCACTACAATGGTTTTCTCAGATTATATTTGTTCTCATGGAACACTTGAGGATACATAACCGAGCCCCTTTAAACAAAAGATTTTTTTGGATAAAAAATTCACAAAAATCAGTGTGATACCTGCCGGTTAGATTTGTTCATGCCCCAAAGGCTTCTCCAAAATCTGGATCCCTAGATATGTGTATTTGAGTGAGTCAATTCCCACACTCTGAAGTTGAACTTATTTAATTAATCCAACCCTTCTGCTAAGTGCATCAACCATCTTGTTGGCTAGTCCCTTTTTGTTCTTTATATTGAAGGTGTATGCCTGCAGTTGTTCCATCCATTTTATATGTCTAACCCCTAGTTTGTCCTGAGTATTGAAGAAACTCAATGCATGGTTATCAGTAAAAACTATAACTCCTTTGGGATCAAATAATGCCTCCATTTTTTAAGTGCTTGGACCATGGCATATAAATCTAAATCATAAGTAGAGTACTTGTTCTTTGCATCATTTAATTTTTTAGAAAATAATGCCACAACCTTACCTTCTTGGCTTAGGACAACACCTATTTCCAAATTGCTTGCATCTGTCTCCACCACAAACACTTTGTTGAAATCAGGTAGAGTTAGGATTAGATATTGGGATACCCTATTCTTGAGGTATTGGAAAGCATCAATAGCCTCTTTAGGCCATACAAACTTAATCTTTTTACCACCTGTAATGGTGTCCAACATAGGTGCACACACATGACTGAAATTTTTAATAAATTTTCTATAAAAAGTGGCAAGAACATGAAATATTCTAACATCACCTTGGTTCTTTGGTCGAGGTCAGTTGAAAATTGCTTCAACCTTTTTAGGATCCATTTTTAGGGTGCCTTGTGAGATGACAAACCATAGGAACACAAGCTCCTTCTTCATAAACATGCACTTCTCCAAGTTAATCACTAACTTGTTCTGATGAAGTCTCCTCAAAACCTATTCAACATGTCCAAGATGTTCTTCTCTGCTATGACTACAAATCAGTATGTCATCTAGATAGATTAAAAAAAATTGTCCAATAAAATCAATGAAAATATCATTCATGAGCCTCATGAATGTGCTTGGGGAATTGATTAACCCAAAAGGCATGAAAATTCATTCAAAAAGGGCTTCAATTGTTTTAAATCTAGTCTTCCATTCATCCCCTAGCTTTATTCTGATTTGGTGATATCTTGATTTTAAATCAATTTTTGTGAAGTAACATGCATTTCCCAATTGGTCCAATAAGTTCTCCATTCTTGGGATGGGGAATCTATATCTTATGGTGATCTTGTTTATGGTCCTACTGTCTGTACATAACCTCCATTTTCCATCTTTCTTGGGTGATAGGACTAATGAAACTGCACATGGGCTAAGGCTCTTTTGGATCAGTCCCTTTTCAAGAAACTCACTGATTTGTCTTGCAATCTCTACATTTTGAGTAGGGGTCATCTTATAAGGTGCTTTATTTGGTAAGGAGGAGCTAGGTATAAGATCTATTTGATGACTGATCTCTCTTAAGGGAAGGAGGCTTGTGGGCAGGTCACTAGCAGTGACATCACTATATTTATTTAATAATTCCTTAATTTCATTTGGCATGTGATCCTTATCATCATATCTTATCCTATCCTTGGGCTTAGAAATTAGGACAAAAGCTTCAGTCTCAGGTTCTTTTAATGCTTGCAACATCTCTTTTTCACCCAAGGTGATAACAGTAGGTTCTTTCTCTATTTTAGCATCAGGAAGGGGCTTCATGGTAAATTTTTCCCCATTTTTGGTGATGGAGTAGGTTTTCTTCCTACAATGATGTGTGGCATCCACACCATATTTCCAAGGTCTTCCTAGTAAGATGTGGGAAGCATCCATTTCCACTACATCACAAAGTACTTTATCTTTGAAATCTGCTATAGAAAATTCTACACATGCTTGTTCAGTTACTAAAGTTTGTTGACCTTTGGTTAGCCAAGAGACATGGTAGGGGAAGGGGTGTGGTTTCTTAGGTAGATTTAATTTTTGAACCATTTCAAAAGACACTAGATTTTTAGTTGAACCAGAATCTATTAGTAGATTACATACCTTTCCATGGCATTTGATTTTTGTCCTGAATAGGTTCTTCCTTTGAGGTGGTTCTTGGTTCTTTGGTACTTGTAGAAAAACTTACCTCATCATCAAGCATGATCCTTCCTTTGGTTCTAGATCCCTTGGATTTGTGTTTTCCTCTTTCTTATCCTCTTGATTATACTCTTGAATGAGTTGTGTCCTACTTTCCCCTTGATTGTTGTTATTCCTTTTCTCAGGGCACCTTCGTGCATCGTGTCCAAGTTGGTTACAGTAATAACATTTTAGAGGTCCATTACCTCTTCCTACATTTTTTCTCCCTCTATTGAAAGGTCTCCTTCCTCTAAAGTTTCTTCTAAAATTAGATTCATTATTTTCTTTATCTCCTTCACCTTGGTCAAGTGTCTTACTATTGCTGCCACTATATTATCCTCTATCCGAAGAGGTACCTTTGCCTCTCAAATTCTTTCCTCCATAATTTCTCTTTCCCTTTCCAAAGTCTTGTTTTCTTATTTCTCTTCTACCTTGATTTCCATTTGATAACATTTGTTTACTGATGTAGGGTAGTTTAGGATATGTTCTTCTTGAATGGACACTTTGAGACCATTCATGTACCTTTCTAACTTTTCTTCCTCATTCTCTATTGCATTAGTCTTCATGCATAGTTTTAGGAACTCCTCAGTGTATGAGCCTACATCCATGTCTTTCTTCTTTAGGTTTTGTTTCCTTCTATGGAGTTTTACCCCATAATCTTCAAGTACATATGTCTCCTTTATCAGTGCTATCATCTTGTTCCATGAAGTGATCACGTTTCTACCATTCTTCACCATCTTAGTTTGGATGAAGTTCCACCAAGTTAGGGCTACCCCCTTCAACTTGGATTTTTCCATCTTTGCTCTCTCTATTTCTTAGAGATGTCTTCACATTCAAAAAAACTTGTTAATGCCTCAATCGAGTCTAAGGCCAAATCTGCATTCATCTTTCCATTGAAAGTTGGCAAGTCCAACTTCTCATCCATGGTTCTTCTCCCCATATACTTTAGGGCATCTATGAGGGGTATTTGGTCTGCAGGGATGTTCTCATTCTAATTAGGAGTGTCATCTTCTTCTACACTCCCTTCTTCCCCATTAGACATGTCTTTTTTTCCCTCTCTAATTTGTTCTTGAGTTCTTGAAGCCTCCTAGTCAAGGCTGCATTTGTTGCCCTCTATTTTCTCACCATCCTTGCAAGATCTACGCTTGTAACCCTTGCAGGGATTTCTTCTTCCTTAGAAGTAGACATATCTTTGATAGCACTTGATGCAGAGTGGGCAGTCAGAAGTCCCAAAAGAGACAAGTGGATGCTTCAAATCTTCAAACTTAAGAAGTACACCCCCAATTCAGGTGTTCCCAATATGCAAAGTGCCACTACACTTATCACTAGTGTAAAAATGAATTTGTTCTAGGTTATCACACCCTACTCCCAATAGGAGAACCTAATCACAGGTTCACACAAGTCTTCAACCCCAACTTCCACTAGTTGGCTACTAGGCACATATGCTAGATTTCCTCAAATTCCCCATAAAGTGACTCCAAGGACCAAGGGTGACCTATACTCCAAGATTTGGTCTATTTAGGTCCCTAAGAGAAGGATTCAATGATCCTATTCAACTTGTGAAACCCTTTGAACATAGTTTCTTTGTAATCCCAACCTCTTGCTTGTAGCCTTTTCAATTAGGAAATTGGACTTAGTTTTAGATTATTCCACATAACCCTCTAAAAAATAGGGATTTAGATACCCTTTATGCCCAAAAGGATAGAATTAAGCACCAAAACATGGAAGTGAAAATAAGACAGGAAAACAATTAGTTTTGCTAAGATAATTAAGCCTAATTAGATATGCATTTGCATTACAAGTTCTATTTCCCTGCAACAAAGGTCCAAACCAAGAATTGGAACATGTGAGGGCATACATAAGGGTCTTCCACACCGATTTATAGGTATTGGTGAATCCCAAAGCACAAGTTATGTGGAGTGTCCTAATTCAATAGATGGTGCACACATGGACATGTACACCTAGGGCATCATGGACAACCCATCTCCCTACATTTTTCCAAAGCCAACCTGCATAGTCTTAAAGAGAAATATCAAAACATGATTTCCACTAAGGGCCATTAGATTCCCATGGTGGAAACAAGAAATATGCACAATTTTCTTAAGAAACCCTGATTTAGGGCCTACAAACCAGGCAGGGGGAGTAAAAATGAGATAGATTTCGAGGAATAGAAGATTAGAACATGAGACCAATTGTAAATGAAATATAATTTACAAGGCTACCTTAATCTGTTATCCTTTCATTCCAATTATTCTGTACCTGTCTGTACAAAGTGACTATTTCTCACAATTGTAGGAAAATTGGTTGATTTTATTGATTGAATGCCAAAACTACATTAGATTAGCCTACCACCTGCTTATAAGGGCTTATGTAGGAATTCCCAATGGTTAAATCCAATTTTCAAAATAATTATCCATCTGGGAATAAGTTTTACAAAGTTTGACAAAAGTTGTCAGAGTTGCTTAAAAGTTGCTTGACAACTTTTTAGCAATTTTGCAATATTTTGCAATTTTGCACTCTAGGTGACTAACTTGGTCCAAAACCAAATGTTATGGTCCCTAATGGATCAAAAACTTGTAAAAACATGAAAACATAATAAATTAACCTATTTCTAAGGTTTGGGGCACTAGTTGACCAATAGTTGACCAAGGGCTTATAAATGCCAATCTTGCTGGGACTAGGTTTTATTAAGATGTACCCAATATGAAACCTTTAGTCTAACATGTCCTTGAGACTATTATAGACTTGAGGGAGTCCAAGAATTCCAAAGGAAAACTTAGTTTGTCTAGGGTGGCCCCGCACCATTAAACATGTGAGCATTGGATTTGTTTAGGTTCTCAAGTGAATTCAAAAGCTGAATTTGAATACTACTAGGTGTTTCCATCAGGATCCTCCTCAAGATGTTAAACTTCTTCTAAGGAACTAGGCTCTCATACCAATTGTTAGGATTAGGGAGCACCGAGAGTGGTGGGGGGGGTGAATTGATGCAACAATATTATTAAAATTCTCCCTCTAAAACCACAACTTAATACAGAAAGTAAATGCAAGTAAACCAATCAAGATATACAACATGAACACCATAGCACCATAATTTATTATAGAGGAAAACCTAGTTAAGGGGAAAAACTTGGTGGGGATGATACCCGCATATATCTCACTGTTGTAGTATTTAGTGACCTATTAAAGGCATAAGTACAAAGAGGGGAATGCACTTGCATTCAGGATTACAACCTAGAGCTCACTACTCAAATACACATCCAAAATACATCAAGGCCTACAACCAATTACATAATAAAAAATGACTTATAGTTGATGACATGTAATTGATTGAATGTTTGATAATGTTAAGTTGAAGATAATGAAAGACATTAAATAAGTTAATGGTTTGTATTGTCATTGATGTCAACTTGATATCATCTATACGGTCATGTACATAATGCCAAAGACTTTAGAGAATCAATGGAACAAAGGTTATGCTTTCAAAAATGCATAAAAGTCAAGTATTCACTAAGTGATAGACAACACCAATGGAGTGAACACCATCGGTAAAGGAAAAGAAGAAAAGTCATAGTGATACAAGACGAACAGAAGATAGTGTTTCCCGGCGAAGAAAAACCATAGGATGCCCGACAAGCTGAAAATAGAGTTGCTCGATGAGTAAAAATCCAATGATGCCTGACGGACGAAGATCCCAAAGATAACTATTGTCACACCAATGAAACTGTCAGTTATCACCGACGACTAACTATAGAGTTGACCAACAGAATAGAGAGTTCAGAAAATGACAAAATATCTAGCTGGCAAGAGCTAAAGATAGACTTAACTGGTTGTTTTTTTTGTTTTATTCAACCAGAGTTAAGTGATTGATTTAAATAAGATTTGTACAGTTGGCAAGAAGATAACTATGAGATAAATCAAGAGTTATTCTTTAAATCAAATTGGCTAGATTGTTTTTCATGCCAAGAATCAAGAATCAAGAAACAATGAATATCATGTCTATATAAGAGACAAGCTTAATTCATTTAAAAATGGGATTAAGGGGAGTGAATAGAAAGAGGATGCTAAAGAGAAACTAAAGAAGAATATCTTCATACAGTCTTGATCAATCAAGTTGAAGGAGAGAAAGAATTCTGCTGACACCGATGAACAGTGAAGCACAACATCACAAAGAAGAAAGTGTGGAGCATAAAGAATTGAATTGATACATTGATCAGAGAGGTAATGTACTTAAATAGGTCTAAAAATATACAATTCAAATTTTCACCATGAACAGGCCATAGTGTTTTAGTTTAACCATTGAAGCATCAAGTCTCTTAATCGAGCAGGACTTAACAATCTTCTACATATTGAGGTACATCCCAAGGAGTGCCAAAAAGGTTGATTCATGAAAGTAGCATTGGACTTGCCTGATACCTATTGACAGTCTAAGAAGGAGGTTGATTCAAGAATGGTAGCAATAGATGCTCGATATTAAGTGACAACCTATATGTATAAATTTCTCTTAACAAGGTCACACTTGACAGTGTGTTTGTAACCTTTAACAGGGTTGGCTCCTAACATGGCTCACTTTAGAAGAGTGAAAATTTGGGGTACCGGTCCCAGTGGTTTTTTTTGTTAACATGGTTTCCATGTTAAAAATTCATGTGCTATGTATGTATGATTCATTTCTTTATTGTTTTGTATCTGACATAGTTAACACTGGGTTGATCGGTATGCTCTGCTTATTTACTGAATTTTGATAAATAGTTATACTACTTATCGGTAATCAAGGAGAATAAGGACAGACAAGGAAAATCAACAGACAGTTAAATCATTATTAGTATTTCATGGCATGCATCTTGTAGGGACATAATAATTTGAGGTTTATTGATTAGTGGTTAAAGTTTGAAGGATAATTTTTTGAGGGAACTGATTCAGCCCCCCTCTTAGTTATTACTAACAATTGGTATTAGAGCTTGTGTGCTTAGAAAGGAAGGTTTCAAGACCTAAGTCAAGATCACAAGATGAACATATGTGATGTGCCCAAGTTGAACAAAGACAAATTTTATTCATGGCAAAACAAAGACTCCACTTATCAGGTATTGGTAATGATGTTACTCAATTCATAGATACTGAATATGTGTTGCCCATAGGATCATAACAGTAGATCAATTGAGAGAGAAGCATGAACACAACTGTGTGGTCATAGAGATTTCTTCCTCACTCTCTGATGTTGAATTTGAAGATATCAAGGATTGCAAAACTGTAAAGAAGATGTGGGAAAAATTGAAGCTTGTACATGGAGGTGATACAAAAGTTCTGAGATCCAAGGCAGAAAGCCTTAGAGGAAAATTTGATGATCTTAGAATGAAAGAAGGAGATAACATCACATAGTACAACACAATAATAAAAGAAGTAATCAATTCTATACAAGGAGTTGGAGGTACACTTGAAGAGGAGACAGTGGTAAGTAAAATCTTAAGAACCTTACTGCCTGTATATGCTATTGGAGTTTCTGCCATTCAAGAAATGAGAGCAGTAGAAAACAATACAGTTACTCTTGATATTTTAATTGGTAGACTAATTTCATTTGACATGAATAACTTTGATAATAGTGTCTTACCAAAATTAGAGTCTGCATTTAAGTCTTCTATGAAAATAAGCAAATCAAGTCATAGACACACATCTATAAGAGATAGTGAAAGTGAAAGTGAAGAAGAAGATCTACATGAAATAGAAGCACTTATGGCTAGAAGAATGCAGAGAGGCAAAGGTAAATGCAAAGACAAGTTACCACTTGTATGCTTTAATTGTAAAGAGATTGGACACTTTGCTGCAAGATGTCCTAAAAGATTAAAAAATGACAGAAGTAATCATGGATCTTTTGAGAAGAAATCTGACAGAGGTGATAACAAAGATTACAGAGGTTACCAACAATCAGAAAGAAGAGATACTCGAGACTACAAGGACAAAGGAAAGAAGGCTAGCTACCTAACTTCTTGCAAAGATGTGATGACATTAAGTTTTTCCATTAGTATAATTAAAGGGGAAAAAATGATAAGGGTCATTGGTATAAGCATAACCGGCGGACAACAAGCATAACCGGCAGATAGCGAGCATACCCGACAGGACAAAATGTCTAACGTGAAAATGCTAAGTATAGAAATTACTGACAACAAGCATAACCGAGGATAGAGTTTTGAGAACATCGCCGACAGAGAAGAAAAGGCATACCCAACAAACAGTTCAAGTAAGGAACACCAACGGAGAAGAAAACCGATAGACTGACAAAGCAGCCCGACCATCAGAACTGACAGTCAGTTAAAGAACCCGCAAAAAGTGGATCTAATTTTACACGTCAGATAAAGCAATGTAATTCTATTTATAGAGTTTTTATTTGTTTTAAATATTAACTTGAGGGTCAAGAAAGCATATTGTAAATGTTTTAAAGCATCCTAATGGATCTAAAGCATATCTAACTATAGATCAAGTTCAAGTTGTAAACCTTGGATCTAGAGTTAATTTGAAAAGTGTGAATCAAGAATAGAGCTAGAAACTAGTATAAATAGATGTTCCATCATTTGTAAAAAAAAGAGAGACTTGTAATCATTTGGAAAATGATAGTAGCCATGGAGATCATCTAAGCAGAAGAACAAAATTCATGCAAAGTTCAGAAATAGATCACAACAGTTATCAAGAACACAGGAAGGCTACCGATGAGAAAAGAAAAGGTATTACTCAATCATTCAAGGTGATTACATACATACATTGTAAGCTATACAAGATCTATTATAAAAAATTAGAGATTACAGTCACTATCAGATCAACATTTATATTGTAGTTGCATTCTAACAAGTGCATCACAATAGAAATCCTTTTGTAGAAGGTGGACTTAACAGTTATTTGATAAATCTCTTAATAGAGTGCACACCTAACGGTGTTGCTAAAGCTTCAAATGAAGTAGATCCTAATAGGTCTCCAATCTAATACTCTTAACAGGGTAGGTCATCATAAGTGATCATTGTAGGCCTTTACCGGCTCCCTTCTTATCTGCAAATAGTGAAGTTTTGTGGGTAGACATCCCCACCGTAGTTTGTACCTTCTAACAGGAGTTTTTAGTGATATCATATCATGTGTTATGTGTTATTTGTTTTCATTAATGTTTCTTGAATGTTTATACATGTAAAGAACTTATATTATGATTACACATACATAAGCAAATATGAACAGATAGATAGGTATATAAAAATATGATGACACAAAGGTTAATGGGCCAATCAGATAATTTTTTTTAGAGGTACTAAGTCACCCCTCCCCTCTTAGTACATCATTCCAATAATTCCAACAATTGATATCAGAGCTAAGTCTCTTTCTTGAAAAGCTTAAAGACTTAAGAGAAAAGATCCACACAATGGAAAAGTACAGACTGGACAAGACTACTAAGAATGAGCAATTGCAAATTCAGATTTACTATGAGCAGTATAAAGAGGCAAGAGTAAGCATGAGAAAGTTGCTTGATGAAAGAAAGATCATGGAAACTAGGCTTAATGAAAAATATTATCAAGAAGAGGAGATCCCAGATTACTTCAACAATGCTAAATCATCAATGAGCAAAGCTTCAGATACATCAGTAGAAGATATCACAAGTCTACAAGAAGTCAATCTACATCTGACAAAGAAAATCAAAATTCTGCAAATGGGTCAAGAAACTCAGATGGTAAAAATGATTGATGTCATGAATGATTCAAGAAAAGCTGAATCAAAGAGAACATTGGCTATTGATGATTGGAGGAAAATAACAGAAAAGCTACAAGAAAAAGAATCAGAGATTCTGTTGCCAAATTTTAGTCTAAGGGTCCTTAGGTCCTAGGGGGTAAAATTTTTCTTTGGTGACCTACTTCTCATTCATCTTGAAACCTTCCCCTAATATGCTTATCAGATAAATTATTTTCCTTGCCTATTTGAGCCTAGTGGGTTTTCAATCTTTCTGCTTCATCTGGTGTTTAGGTGATTTAGGTATGTTGGGAAAGGGGTGTCATAGCATCTTGAAATGAGAAGTAGTCACCCTCAGTTCTCTAATGCTCAACATGTTTTTCTGAAAGGTAAACATGTGATTTACATAAGTGATTGATAAACCTTTTGTTCTTAAAAAGAGTTTTTCAACTCTCAGAGATATCAAGTTGCGGAGTAGTGGTAGTGATCATGTAGTGTCTGGAAAAGTTGGTCTCAAAGGTGCAACCCCGATGCAAGTTAAAAGAGAAAATAAGAAGTTAAGTTCTCTTAATGGAAAATAATTTGTTTAGATGCGCAAAGGATAAAAGGTGAAGCCGTCAGGATACTTTTCTAAAATAAAGGAAATAGGCTTACAAGAAAAGTATTCTCTTATATTCTTTTTCTGTACAAGGTAAAATGGTCTAATGTTCATTCTTTTCGGCATTGGAAGGAAAGTGTGTTCTTTTTCCCCAAGACTAAAGATTTGTTTCAGCTACTAGCAAATGAACATAAAGTTAAGTGTAAGTTTGAAGATTTTGGGGCCATTATCTTCTCTGAAATGGGAATTTCAAATAGTCATTGATTTTAAAAAATTAAATGCTAATCCTTCCATTGCATCCGTTAGGTCACCTTAATGTCATTCATGTGGTGCCAACATTCAGATCTCAGTGGCTATTTCTTCAGCATTCACCATCATTTGCTGCTCACCGTTTTTGATTAACAAGCCATTTTTCTTCACTCATGTTCTCAGTTTTACAGTAAATGGCTGTTAAAGCTTCTGGTTACGAAAGATTAATTAGTATTGAAAGTGAATTGAAATAAGTTTCTGACACATCTCTAAGATTCATTGATCTTGGAGATTTTCATAGAAGATTGAATTCTCATCTAGTTCACCCTATTACATAGAAGCTTAAGGACAATGGTCTAGTAGAAGCTGCAGGGTTTCCAATGGCAGTTCAATCTCTTGAGCTCGTCAGAAAATGTATAGAGAACTACGACCCAATGACAAAGAAAATCTTGTTCCCAAATCAGTATATTTTGCTAATGATTGATAAAGCCCTGTTCCAATCTAATCTTGGCATTCCAGTGAAATACGTGTATTGCGATATTGACTTCAGTTCATCTGCATCTATGTTCAATGAAAAGAAGACTCTAAGGAGGGAAGACATGCAGAAGACCTAGTTATAGACTCCTCGATCAAAGAAAAGTAAGATGTTGAAGAATCTCTTCAGAACAACCCTAAAGAGGGAAATTGTTGATATTCTGGCCCTGTTGACTAGATTGGACAGAAAACCCGAGATCCTGGATCTCGTTGAACACAATTTATTTCTTGTTCAAGCTGTCTGTGTAGAAAATATGTTCATTGATTGGGTAGAAATCCTATGTGAGAAGCTAGAATCTTGGATGATTTCTTATCAAGGATTCAAATAGTTCTACATGTCTTCTTACTTGATCTATGCTTTGGTGACTCAGCACCTGTGGCCCGGCTTTCCAGCAATTCAAAATTTTGACAACAACACCAAAATATATGAGTTCTACCTGAATTTGTAATTGCATTAGGGATTTGAGGAATATACTATTGTGAATGATGCATTCACAATGATAATATGTTGGGAAATTCAAGGTTTCCTAGAAAGAAGATTCTTGCCAGAGGCCATCTCGGCAATCAGTTAGTATGGATGCTCTTTCAACCAATTCCCAAGTTTCTCTTATCTTTGGATAGGAGCCTTCTCTAGATTTCCTAAGAGATTGCCCCTGTATTCTAAAGATAAGGTGGTCTTTGTGGAGCTTTGCCAGAAGATATTGGAGGTGAACACTCTGTGTTCAACTGTGAAGAAGATCGCCAGAATTTCCTTCCCCAGAGTGGTTGGTCCATATTCCTGTGCTTAGGCCTCAATATGATCCTATGGGTTTTGGTAGAGATCACCTAAAGCTCGGAAATGCCTATAGACATGTCCTAGATATTGAAGATTTATGGGCCGAGTGTTTTAATGAGTATCAGAAATGGGAAAAATTGTGGTCCCATTTAACTTTGGATGAAATTGTAATGTATAATAATGCTGTTGATGTATCTAATCTTGTAGATGATGACCTCTTCATTCATCCCTCATCCTACAACCAGATCAAGGTGTTTCCCATTTCTTCCTCTCCACCAACTAGTCCAGTGACTGATTCACTGGAGCTTCTCATGAGAGGCATTATCAAGAGAACTGACAAGTGGGTAGAATGGACCAGAGCGCGATGGAAAAGAACTTCTGGCACAGGTTCATCTAGAGGAATGACTTTAGGAGCTGAGCAATCATCTTTATCAGTTATTTCTTCTGTGGCGCCATCAATTTCAATAGGTGCAGTGCAATCCACTAGGCAAGGAGGTGACTAGCCCTCGGAAAAGAATGTTCCTATCACTCCGACCTGCGGAGATGGTTCAATCCCAAACATTGGCAATGAAGAGAAGAAGGAAGAAGAGAGGGAAAAGGAAAAGAAGAAAGAACAAGAGGTGCTTGTGACCAAGCCTCCCTCACCAAGTCTAGTTATCACCTTGGATGACACAAATCCCATGGATGGTTAGGATTCCTCTCTGCCAATAAATACTCTGGCCCTTTCGTTGACTAAGGTTTCCTCCTTCCATGTTCCACCACAAGACAAGTGAACTCCTCCAATTGCCCAGAAGTTGTTTGATCCTATGGCTCTTCAGTCTGCAATTAAGGTGCTATCCACATACTCATGGTTGGAGGAAACCATTGAGAAGAAGAAGAAATGACATGAGGAGGCCATCTCTTCAAAGGACCTGATCCTTAAGGTAACCTCATGTCAGCCACTAGAAAAGAAGGCATATGCTAATGGAAATAGCAGAGCCACATAAAGAAGGAAAGTTTCATGAGCTTTCAGCTCAAGATTTCCATATCAAAACTGTGGACCTAGGGATGCCAGTGCATGAATCAATGGTGAGTATGTGGAAAACCACCAATGAGTGGATTGAGGATAGGTTAGAAGAACTCCGAGCAGACAAGGAAGTCCTCAAGTCTGAAAATAAGGAGCTAGTTGAGTATCTTAAATATGCTCTTGGCACTACTTCCTCTGCTTAGTTTGACGCTAATGCGGAGGAGAATAAGAACTTGCTACTGAAGTTGCAGCAAGAGAGAAAGTTTGGAAAAATTGGTAGAGCATGGATAGAGGCGATGAAGGTTCAAGGCCCCATTGTCATTGAGAATTTGGGGAACCTTCTACTTGATGCAGAAAAATTAAAGGATACAACATCAAAACACCAGGAGACCATTTATAATGCTTCCACTAGATTGACAAAGAAACTAGCAACCTTGCAGGAGGTAATTGATATGAAGACTAGTGTTGCAATCTCCAATGGTATCCTCAAGACCGGATAGGAGCCATTGTTTCACTGGAGGCAGTCTCTGGAGTTCGTGGTTGAGAACTCAAACAGATCAGCAAATGAACTCAAGACTATTGTTAAGTTAGTACAAAAGGAGATGGATAAACTGTTTGAGTTTTTGAAAGTGTTGCACACGAAATCTCAAGTTTCCATAAGTGACAAGTTGGTGAATATAGAGCGAATGAAAGCTAAGTTTCTTGCTTTCATAGATGAGATTGTAGAGTCGGCTAACTTCCAAGTATCAAGAATCAGTGAGCTCTCCATGATAGATGCTGTGATAAAAAAGGAATTGGAGAAGCTCCAATCCCGGATTGCTAGGTTGGATGGACTAACAGAAATGCATGATTTTTGGATGATCCGAGCTGAAAATATAATCATTCTGAATGCTCAGAATTTGGGCAAGGTAACAGATGCAATGAAGGCTTACAGAGGAAAAAGCATTATACAGAAGATGGCATAGCATCTGTTGACTTGTGTCGTCTCGCCAACTTTTGTGTATTGTAGCCATTTTTGGAATTTTGTCAGCTTTGTTAGTTTTTGTAACCGAACAGGTTTATTGTTAGAATGTTCCTCTCAGAATATTATAAAGAGGCAATATTTTTTTAACGGGTCATTTTCTGAGAAGACCTATATATGTAAATTCCTGTAAAGTAAATAAGATCAGAAAAAATTACTTTGGGCAAACCCCTGTAGCTGGGACTACTGTGTGCGACTCTGAGTTTGAAGTGATTTTTGTTGTTCATCTTAGTTAGTTGTGTGATGTTTTGAAGGAGGATGCTAATATTGGAAATTGAATGAATAGTAATGAACTAGGTTTTGTTATTTTCATTCAATGGATTGTATATTTACTATCTTCAGCATAAGCACTCTATTTTCATTTGATTTCACATCTTAGTTCAATAGATTAGGTCTTGCATAAAGATTTTGGAAGAGGGTTAATAGAGAGTGAGATCAAGATAATCAGGGTATTGTTGAAGTTTCACAATCTTTGCAATCTGGGAATTGCATTTTTACACCTTCTTTCCTCATCTCCATTGGTAGATGGTAGTTTACATTCATCCCACACTACATAATAGTTTTTATTTTAGATTGCATTTCATTGAGTAGTTCTTGTTTCATTGCCCGAGTTGTTTGAAGCTTTGAGCAACTTGGTTGAACCTCTTCTGCTCTCTTGTTAAGAGCATACCCCTAAAAATTGAAAGACAAAATTCATTGCATATCTTTCACATAATGGATACTATACCTTTCAATTCAAGGGTCATTGATAGATTCCTACCATTGACCCAGTCTATGGTTACTTTTTTTTCTACAAAATCCAGATTTGGGTATTTTCAAGAGTCATTATATAAATCAAAATTAAAGTAGACAAACTATAAACCAACAGTTTTTGGCGACTCTACTGGGGAGAACTCTTAATTTTCCTAAGTTTGCTTAGTAAGTCTATCTGTGGCTTTACTAAGTGACTTAGAACTTATCTATTTGGCATTCCTAATGATAGGTTATGCATATTAATCTTAAGGAAAAATGGTGTTGCCTCACGAAGGACAAGTCCCACTAGAGAAACATAATCTTATCATCCAGGATGAGCAAGATGACATTATAAACCAATTGAATATCCTTGCCTGGAAAAGCCAAAAATCCCTTGACCAATATAGAAGAATCGACTTTGAGCTTGAAAGAGAAGAGGTCAACATTGAATATTGGGAGGGAGTGTTATGGGAAAGAAGATTCAGAGATGCGCAGCTAAAATAAACAAGTTCGGTAGCTCTAGATCCTAAGTATACCCGAAGTGTCTGGAGAGAGGGACATAAAGATCCTATGTTTGAAGAATTGTAGAAGGCTAAGTTCCCCTTGTTAGAAGACCCTCTCAGAAGAGGAAGAACCAATGTATGAGATCCTATCTTTCTAGGTATCCGTGGTGCTCTCTTGCCACCACCACACCCCGTTTCCCAGATTCATATCCATTCTTCTATACCTCATGTCGTTTGAAATACTACCCCATTATTGTGTAATTTCCTTACTCTTCATGGAGTATTTTCTCCTACCAATATAAATTTTCAGCCTGTGCCAGTAACCCTCCCTATTTCAATGGCCATCCCTTGGGGTAATGGCATTGGGCCTCTTCAGCTAGGAGCTAATAATGACTTAACTCGAGCTTCCTGAAAGAACTTTCCCAAGTTCAATGGAGATGGGAAAGTATCCACTGATGAGCATAGTGCATCCTTCTTTGCCACATGCAACATTGTAAACCCTCAACATGAAGACGTGGCAGTAAGAATGTTCGTAGAGACTTTAATAGAAAATGTTGCTAACTGGTTTCAACATCTCCCTACAGGATGCATAACTAGTTGGAATGATATGAAGAACCACTTTGAAGCCCGCTATAAAAGTACAAAAGATGAGCATACACTTCTGACTCAGCTCACTCAGATAAAGAATGAACCTAGTGTTCCTATGAGGGAATTTATTGTAAGGTTTAACAAGCTGGCTAACAGGATCCCTGTTGCTAGCAGGCCTGTAGCTGACAACCAGAAGATGTTCTTTATCAGTTCCATGCCTCCTAACATAAGTTTCCAAATCAGACAAGCGCATGTGGCTAATCTATAATCCGCTTAGATTTTGACAATTGAGTTAGAGGATGACCTCATACCTACCGAGAAATTGAAGCGAGAAGTGTAGAGTGGTGCGTCCATAAGCTCTACTTTCGATGTAATAGGAAATACTAAGGTAATGATTCAAAAATTGTCTAATGAGATGATTTCCCTTAAGTGGAAAATGGGAAAGTCTACCCCATCATTCTTGCAACCCTACTAGGATATTCCCAGAAAACAACATGAAGGTAAAAAGTTGCAGTTGCCACTGGCTCAGCAAAAGCTCACCATTGAGGTATCTAAAAAGCATAATATGTGTATTTTTCATCTAAGAGTTGACCATGATGGTAATAGTTGTCCGGAGATCAATAGATATAGATAGCTAGCTTCAAGAAATGAGCTGACTATTGAATATCTTGAAAGTGAAGAAGATTCTGCTCCCCATGGCGACTCCGGTAATTTCTTTTTGGAGTATGAATCTGATTCTGAAGTCAGAGGTGATTTCTTTGCCACCATGGATGGAATTAAAATGGCAGTGGCAACAAGAATTCAGAGAGACAAAAATTTGGGAAACTCCTTTCCTCCCCAGAACATTCCACCTGGTCCTTCAGCTGGTGCACCCGGAGCTTCTGCTTCTTCATATTGGAAGAAGGATCACTCGAAGTCTGAAAAAAATGGTAAGTCTTTATCTTCCTTTGATATAATTCAATACTACAAAGAGGATAGAATCCAAGTGTCTCCCTTAGAGTATTTAAAAACTCATCCAATTGAACTTCAAAAGCTTGTAGATTACTGTAAAAGTGATGCTAATTCTAGAATGCAGCCTAATATAAATTCTACTATTAGTGATGAACCCCCTGGTAATGGCCCTTTAAACGATGAAGAACCTATCCTTCCATTTCTCTTTCAAGAAGAAGATTCTTCAATCTTAGCCACTACTCTTTGCCAGAAGCCTAACCCATTCTATGTCTCTCTATTTGTTAATGGTCATAAACTAAGCAACTGTATTATTGACTCTGGAGCTTCTGATAATGTCATGCCCGCCTCCATTGCTAAAGCCCTTGGATTGACCCTTACCAAAACCTTTGGACACTATTATTCAATGGATGCTACATAGGTTCCACTCCTAGGTTAGGTAAAGGATGCACAAGTTGCATTGGCCGCACACCCTACAAAGAGGATGAAGTTAACCATCCTGGTAGCCGATATTTCGGCCAGCTACAGTATGCTTCTAAGAAGAAGCTTTTACAGAGACATAGGTGGAGAAATCAAGATAGACTGGTCCCATGCTATAATCCTGGTTAGTACTAAGAAGATAAAGCTGGAGCCCAAGGAAAAGGCCAAATTCACAGTAATGAAGTCTGATGACCCTAAGGCACAAATCCTCTACCAAGAGATGGAATTCAAAAATTATATGCTATTTTCAGATTTCAATCATCAAGATGAAATGTCGGAAATTACTAATAGTTAGGATATCTGGACCTTGGAGTTCGACGATAGTTGTGCTACTACAGGATCGGGGGCTGGCGTAGTTCTTATTCCCCCGGAAGGAGACATGATACAACTTTCTTATAAATTGCAGTTTAAGAACACTAATAACATGGCGGAATATGAAGCTCTGTTGCTAGGCATTGCTGCTACAAAGCAAAGAGGGGTGAAAATCCTTAAAGCACTCAGTGATGTAGAGTTTATAGTGAGGCAAGTTCGAGCGTAGTACATAATGAAAAATGTGAGATTGTAGACTTATAGTAACAAAGTTTGGGATGAGATAGAGGAATTTGATGCCTTTTCAATCCAGGATTTTCCAAGAGAGCAGAACACTAGAGCAAATTTGTTGGCCGCCTCAGCTTCACTTCTCCTCCTACATCCAGAAATAAGAGATAAGCAATACAAAGTTTAAGTTCTCTTCAGGCTGAATGTCTGAGATAATGTGGAAATCTGGCAAGTCTTCATCAGTGACAAGCAGATACAAGCTTTCATGGAAGGATCAGATCAGTTCAGTGATCAATATTTTGAAGTAAGTTCTAGTACCTGCAAGGATCTCTCTCCAGACAAAAAGAAGGAATTGGAGCTTGGAGAAGAATAGTTAAAAGGTAACAAAATTCCTAGACACCTAATCTCCCTTGAAATTTTTTTTGATAGACATGATGCATATATTAGAAAAGAAAGAGATAGGAAAGGTGGTACCTTAGGGAATTTTGAGGAAATGAACGTAGGCACTGAAAATAAACCTAAGATGAAAAATATTGGAAGTTGTTGCACAAAAAAGGAAAGAGAAAAGGCTAAACACCTACTCTCCCAGTATAAGGATGTGTTTGCTTGGGGCTATGAAGACCTCAAAACTTTTCAGAATGGAGACTTCAAGCACACGATTCCTCTCAAGCCTGAAGCTATCCCTTTCTGATAGAAGCAATGAAACTACAATCCTAAGATTTTAGATGCCATTTTTAGGGAATTTCATAATATTTTAGAGGAAAAAATTATCTACCCCATACATCACTCTACATGGATAGCCAACATCATGCCCATCTGAAAGAAGAATGGAGAAATAAAAATTTGTGTAGATTTTCAGAATCTGAACTAGGCTTCTCTGAAGGATAATTATGACTTACCCAACATGGATCACATAATGCAAATAGTTTCTGGAGCCGAAATGATGTCCATGTTGGACGGTTTCTCAGGTTTTAACCAGATTGAGGTGGACCCGGAAGATAAGTATAAGACAACGTTCACCACTCCTTAGGGAACATTTTCTTATAATAGAATGCCCTTCAGGCTTATCAATACTGGAGCTACCTTCCAGAGGGCAATGAAATCTTCATTTGTAGACCTCTAGGATAGAATAATAGTTAAATACTTGGATTATTTAACAGTCTTCTATAAGAAGAGAGAAGCTCATTTGAAAGATCTTGAGAAGGTACTAAAGAGATGCAGAGAGCATGGCATCTCTCTTAATCCCAAGAAGTCTATTTTTTTGTGTCACTGAAGGTAGACTGCTAGGTCATATTGTTTCCCATGAAGGAATCTAAATTGACCCTAAGCACGTGAAGGCCATCCAATAATTGAACCTGCCTGGAAGAAAATTTGGAACAAGATTGGTCTTTGGGCAGGTAAATTTTCTCAGGCAGTTCATTCTTGACTTTTCTAAGATTACAAAGTGCATAATTGATATGATGAAGGGTAGTCAAAATTTCAAGTGGAATGAATCTAGGAAGAAGGCCTTTGATTTAATCAAGCATGCTATAGCTAGAGCACCTATGTTGGTACATCCAGATTATAACAAGGAGTTCATATTGTATTGTTACACATTAGCCCATACATTGTCTTCTATCCTGATGCAAGAGAACAATGAAGGAATTCAGACGCCTATTGCATTCATGAGCACTCCACTCAAGGATCATGAACTGAGATATTCTGAAATGGAGAATCATGCATATGCAGTGGTAAGGGCACTGAAAATTTTTAGATTCTATGTATTACATTCCCATTTTGTTATTTATATTCTTGATTTTTATTTTAAGAGCATTTTGACACAACAAGAAATAGGATGTAATACTAGAGGTGCATGGATAGCAAAGGTACAGGAGTATGATACTGAACTTAAGCCAACAAATCTGGTTAGAGGAAATGTCTTGTGTAAAATAATGGCAAAAAATCAAGAAATAGCTCAAGAGGAGGATTCTCCAAAGGTGTTAATGGTTAGTCTTCTTGATCCTTAGTTTTCAAACATCGCTTATTTCCTTACATATGGAGATTTCCCAGAAGGATTAACATACAAACAAAGAAGAGATTTGAAGACTAAAGTAGCCAAATATGTCATTTATGATGATCAGTTATATAAGAGGGCAATAGATGGAACTTTCTTAAGGTGTGTGGAGAGGTCACAACAAGAGAAATTGCTCCAGGCATTCCATAATGAGGCATGTAGTGGACACTTCTCGTCCAAAGTCACTGCATATAAAATCTTGAGGTTGTGTTACTACTGCCCCGACATGTTTAAAGATTCCTACAATTGGGTGGCCAAGTGTGATAAATGTCGTATGTTTTCTAGTAAGCCTTAGTTGGCTGCTCTTCCATTAAAGCTGGTTGTAGTTGAGGGTCCCTTTTAGCAATGGGGGCTTGATTTCATTGGTCCAATAAATCCTCCCTCTTTTGTAGGTCACCTATATGTCATAACTACCATAGATTACTTTACCAAGTGGGTTGAGGCTAAGCCTACCAAGAAAACCACATATGAGGTGGTCTACGAGTTTATCAAGGAGAATATCTTGGTAATGTTTGGAGTGCCATTGAAGCTAGTGATGGAAAATGCCACATATTTCTCTTCCATTAAAGCTGGTTGTAGTTGAGGGTCCCTTTCAACAATGGGGGCTTGATTTCATTGGTCTGATAAATCCTCCCTCTTCTGTAGGTCACCTATATGTCATAACTGCCACATATTACTTTACCAAGTGGGTTGAGGCTAAGCCTACCAAGAAAACCACATCTGAGGTGGTCTATGAGTTTATCAAGGAGAATATCTTGGTAAGGTTTGGAGTGCCATTGAAGCTAGTGATGGAAAATGCCACATATTTCTCTTCATCAGAGATTACTGAGTTATGCTACAACAACAATATTCATCTTAGTCACTCATCTGATTATTTACCTCAGGGAAATGCTCAGGCTAAGTCAAGCAACAAGAACCTGATTAACATAATGAAGAAACTAGTTTCAGAGAGTCAAAAGGATTGGCACAAGAAATTTTACGAAGCTCTATGGGTGGATAGGATAACACCTAAATGAGCTATTAGGATATCCCCTTTTGAGCTGGTTTACAGAATTGAACCTAGTCTCTCACTTCTGTTGGAGTTATCCATTTGCAGGCTGTAGCAGGTAATTGAAGATCTAGTTTTCCAAAATGGTCTGGAGAAACAAATCATGTATCTGACCAAGTTGGAGGAAGAATGGGAAAAGCTTGTTGACCACATCACTGATCATCAGAGGAGAGTTAAAACATTCTTTGATAAGAAGGCCAGACCAAGAAAGTTTATGCAAGGTGACTTGGTCCTACTGTGGGATAAAAGGTGCGAGTCTAAAGGAAAGCATCATAAGTATGAATCACTTTGGAAAGGACCATTCAAGATTATACAAGTGAACCAGAATAATTCCTTTATTCTAGCGTATCCTCCTGGAGAGATTCTACCATTCTCTTACAATGGCCAGGATTTGAAGCTCTACCAAATACTCAAGTGAAAGTAGGTAATCCCTGCAAGTTAATGTTAGTGTAGGTAGGTTTTCTTTGCATTTATCCATCTTTCTTTCCTACTTTCTTAGTCTTATTTTAGTTTAGTTTCCTTTCTTGTTGTGTGTTTTAGTTTAGTCTGTCCATTTTTTTTCCTACCGGTCTTGTTGTGCGAAACTAGAGACTCTGGGTCCCTACTCAGATATTGGCATGTCTAAGTCCCCAGTCGGAGCTAGCTGTTGCCAAATTTTAGTCTAAGGGTCTTTACGTCCTAGGGGGTAAAATTATTCTTTGGTGACCTACTTCTCATTCATCTTGAAACTGTGCCCTAATATGCTTATCACATAAATTATTTGCCTTGCCTATTTGAGCCTAGCAAGTTTTCAATCTTTCTGCTTCATTTCGTGTTTAGGTGATTTAGGTATGTGGGGAAAGGGGTGTCATAGCATATTCTAATCAAAAGTAGTCACCCTTGGTTTTCTAATTCTCAACATGTTTTTTTGAAAGGTAAACATGTGATTTACATAAGTGATTGATAAAGCTTTTGTTCGTAAAAAGAGTCTTTCAACTCTCAGAGATATCAAGTTGCAGAGTAGTGGTAGTGATCATGCAGTGTTTGGAAAATTTGGTCTCAAAGGTGCAACCCCGATGCAAGTGAAATGAGAAAATAAGAAGTTAAGTGCTCCCAATGGAAAAAAAGTTGTTTAGATGTGCAAAGGATGAAAGGTGAAGCCGTCGAGATAATTTTCTGAAATAAAGGAAACAGGCTTACGGGAAAATTATTCTCTTATATTATTTTTCTGCACAAGGTAAAATGGTCTAATGTTCATTCTTTTTGGCATCAGAAGGAAAGTGTATTCTTTTTATGCAAGAATAAAGATTTTTTTCAGCTAGCAGAAAATGAACATAAAGTTAAGTGTAAGTTTGAGGATTTTGGGGCCGCTATCTTCTCTGAAATGGGAATTTCAAATAGCCGTTGATTATCAAAAATGAAATGCTAATCCTTCAGTTTCATCTATTAGGTCACCTTAATGTCATTCATGTGGTGCCAACATTCAGATCTTAGTGGCTATTTCTTCAACATTCACCATCATTTGCTGCTCACCATTTTTGATTAACAAGCCATTTGTCTTCACTCATGTTCTTATTTTTATAGTAAATGGCTATTAAAGCTTCTGGTTACGATAGATTAATTGGTATTGAAAGTGGATTGAAAGAAGTTTCTGACACATCTCTAAGACTCTTTGATCTTAGAGATTTGTATAGAAGATTGAATTCTCATCCAGTTCACCCTATTACACAGAAGCTTAAGGACAGTGGTCTGGTAGAAGTTGTAGGGTTTCCAATGACAGTTCAAGCTCCTGAGCTTGTTAGAGAATGTCTAGAGAAATACGACCCAGTGATAAAGCAAATCTTGTTCCCAGATTAGTCTATTTTGCTAACAATTGATAAAGCCCTAATCCAATCCGCTTTCGGCATTCTAGTGAAAGACGTGTATTGCAGTATCGACTTTGGTTCATCTACGTCTATGTTCATTGAAAATAAGACTCTAAGGAGGGAAGACATGCAAAAGACCTGTTTCCAGAACCCTCAATCAAAGAAAAGTAAGATGCCAAAGACTCTCTTTGGAATAACCCTAAAGAGGGAAATTATTGATATTCTGGCCCTGTTGGCCAGATTGGGCAGAAAACCCGAGATCCTGGATCTCATTGAACACAATTTCTTTCTTGTTCAAGCTATCTATGCAGAAAATATGTTCATTGATTGGGAAAAAATCCTGTGTGAGAAGATAGCATCTTGGATGAGTTCTTGTCAAGGATTCAAATAGTTCTACATGTCTTCTTACTTGATCTATGCTCTGGTGACTCAACACCTATGGCCCGACTTACCAACAATTCAGAATTTCAACAACAACACCAAAATATGTGTGTTCTACCTGAATCTGCAATTGTATTAGAGCTTTGAGGAATATACTACTATGAATGATGCATTCATAATGAGAATATGTTGGGAACTTCAAGGTTTCCCAAAAATAAGATTCTCGCCAGAGGCCATCTCGGCAATCAGTCAGTATGGATTCTCTTTCATCCAATTCCTGAGTTTCTCTTATCTTTGGATAGGAGCATTCTCTGGATTTCCTAAGAGATTTCCTTGGTATCCTAAAGATAAGGTGGTATTGGTGGAGCTTTGTTGGCAGATATTGGAGGTGAGAACTCTGTGTTCAACTGTAAAGAAGATCGCCAAAATTTCCTTCCCCGTAGTGGTTGGTCCATATTCCTGTGCATCCAGATCTAATGCCTAGAATTTAGTAAAGAGTTTCGAGGATAAGATCAAGCTACTTGATTATGAGGTTCTTAGGCCTCAATATGATCCTATGGGTTTTTTTAGAGATCACATGAAGCTCAGACATGCCTACAGATATGTCCCGAATATTGAAGATTTTTGGGCTGAGTATTTTAATGAGTATTAGACATGGGAAAAATATTGGTTCCATTTAACTTTGGATGAAATTGCAATGTATAATAATGTTGTTGATGTATTTGATCTTGCAGATGATGACCACTTCATGCATCCCTTGTCCTACAACTAGATCAAGGTGTTTCCCATTTCTTCCTCTCCACCAACTGGTCCAGTGATTGATTCATTGGAGCTTCTCATGAGAGGCATTATCAAGAGAACCAACAAGTGGGTAGAATGGACTAGAGCATGATGGAAAATAAATTCTGGTGCAAGTTCATCTAGAGGAATGACTTGAGGAGCTAAGCAATTATCTTCAGCAGTTACTTCTTTTGTAGTGCCATCAGTTTCAGCAGGTGCAACGCAATCCGCTAGGCAAGGAGGTAACCAGCCCCAGAAAAAGAATGTTCCTATCACTCTGACCTGCGGAGATGGTTCACTCCCAAACATTGGAAATGAAGAGGAGAAGGAAGAAGAGAGGGAAAAGGAAAAGAAGAATTAAAAAGAGGTGCTTGTGACCAAGCCTCCCTCACCAAGTCCAGTTATCACCTTGGATGACACAAATCCCATGGATGGTCAGGATTCCTCTCAGCTGGTAAATACTCTGGCCCTTTCGGTGACTAAGGTTGCCTCCTTCCATGTTCCACCACAAGACAAGCGAACTCCTCTAATTGCCCGGAAGCTGTTTGATCCTACGGCTCTTCAGTCTGTAATTAAGGTGCTATCCACAGACTCATGGTTAGAGGAAACCATTGAGAAGAACAAGAAACAATATGAGGAGGCCATCTATTCAAAGGACCTGAACCTTAAGGCAACCTCGTCTCAGCCACCGGCAAAGAAGGAAAAGAAGCAAAAGTCCATGGTGGCCCTTTCCCATGATTCTACAATTGGGCATATGCTAATGGAAATAGCAGAGCCATAGAAAGAAGGAAAGTTTCATGAGCTTTCAGCTCAAGATTTCTAAATTAAAACTGTGGACTAGGGGTACCAGTGCATGACTCAATGGTGAGTATCTGTAAATCCACCAATGAGCGGATTGAGGACAGGTTAGAAGAACTCAGAGCAGACAAGGAATTCCTCAAGTCAAAAAATAAGGAGCTAGTTGAGTATATTAAATCTACTCTTGGCACTACTTCCTCTACATAGTTTGACCCTAATGCAGAGGAGAATAAGAACTTGCTACTAAAGTTGCAGTGAGAGAGATAGTTTGGGAAAATTGGCAGAGCATGGATAGAGGTGATGAAGGTTCAAGGCCCCATTGTCATTGAGAATTTGGGGAAAATTCTACTTGATGCAGACAAATTAAAGGATACAACATCAAAACACTAGGAGACCATTTATAATGCTTCCACTAGATTGAAAAAGAAACTAGCAACCTTGTAGGAGGTAATTGATATGAAGACTAGTGTTGCAATCTCCAATGGTATCCTCAAGACTAGAAAAGAGCCGTTGTTTCACTGGAGATAGTCTCTAGAGTTCATGGTTGAGAACTCAAACAGATCAGCAAATGAACTCAAGACTATGGTTAAGTTAGTACAAAAGGAGATGGATAAACTGTTTGAGTTTTTGAAAGTGTTGCACATGAAATTTCAAGTTTCTGGAAGTGACAAGTTGGTGAATATAGAGCGAATGAAAGCTAAGTTTCTTGATTTCATAGATGAGATTGTGGATCTAGCTAACTTCCAAGTGTCAAGAATCAGCGAGCTCTCCTCGATAGATGCTGTGATAAAAAAGGAATCGGAAAAGCTCCAATCTCAGATTGCCAGGTTGGATGAACTGACAGAAATGCATAATTTTTGGATGATCTGAGCTGACAATATAATCATTCCGAATTCTCAGGATTTGGGCAAGAAAATAGATGCAATGAAGGCTTATAGAGGAAAAGTCATTACACAAAAGACAACATAGAATCTGTTGACCTGTGTCATCTCCCCAACTTTTGTGTATTGTAGCCATTTTTGGAATTTTGTTAGCTTTGTCAGTTTTTGTAACTGACTAGGTTTATTATTAGAATGTTCCTCTCAGAATATTGTAAAGAGGCAATCATTTTTGTAACGGTTCATTTTCTGAGAAGACCTATATATGTAAATTCCTGTAAAGTAAATAAGATAAAAAAAAATTACTTTGGGAAAACCCCTATAGCTGGGACTACTATGTGCCACTCTGAGTTTGAAGTTATTTTTGTTGTTCATCTTAGTTAGTTGTGTGATGTTTTGAAGGAGGATGCTAGTATTGGAAATTGAATGAATAGTAATGAATCGGGTTTTTTTATTTTTATTCAGTGGATTTTATATTTACTATCTTCAACATAAGCACTATGTTTTCATTTGATTGCACATCTTAGTTCAATAGATTAGGTCCTGCATAAAGATTTTGGAAGAGGGTTAATAGAGAGTGAGATCAAGATAATCTGGGTATTGTTGAAGTTTCACAATCTTAGCAATCTAGGAATTTCATTGTTACACCTTCTTTCTTCATCTCCATTGGTAGATGGTAGTTTGCATTCATCTCACACTACATAATAGTTTTCATTTCAGATTGCATGTCATTGAGTAGTTCCCCTTTCATTGCCTGAGTTGTTTGAAGCTTTGAGCAACTTGGGTGAACCTCTTTTGCTCTCCAGTTAAGAGCATACCCCTAAAATTGAAAGACAAAATTCATTGCATATCTTTCACATAAGGGATATTGTACCTTTGAATTCAGGGGTCATTGATAGAATCCTACCATTGACCCAGTCTGTGGATACTTTTTGTTCTACAAAAGCTAGTATTGGGTATTTTCAAGAGTCATTATATAAATCAAAATTAAAGTAGACAAACTATAATCCAATAGATTCAAAGACTTACTGAGCATCACCATGAGATTACCAACTAGATTATTCTTATGAGTCAAGAAGCAAACAGATTAAATACTAAACTCATTGAAAGAATACAGATCATTGGTGAGCTAAGGGAAGAAAATGAGAAACTAAAGCATGAAGTCAGAATTTAGAATTAGCATAATGAATTGATCAAAAAGGCTGAAGATAGCAACAAAAGAATGGATGATTTCCTTGATGGTCAAAGAAGAGTTAACAATTACACAGGAATAGGTTACACCAAAAATGGAGAGTCATCTAATCAATCAAATCAAAAGAATGTATATGCAACTCCAAGAACCAAAAATCTATCGTGCAATCACTGTGGAAAACCAGGCCACACCTCAAACATTTGTAGAAACAACATGAAAGGTATTCCTCAATCACAATCTACTTTCATTGGTAATTGTTATAAATGTCACAAGCAAGGACACAAGGCATATGAATGCAGATCCAAGGTGAAAAATCCAAAGAAGGAAACCTATATGGACAAGTACTATCCTACTTGCAAAATGAATGGACATATATATCAGGAATGCTAGAAAAAGAATAATAAGGCATGGACAGCAAAAGAACCTGATAATGGCTACAAACCAACAAGAAAAGGTAAGTCATATGTTTGGGACTATACCACATGGGTAAATTGCACAGCATGTGGAAGGTATGGTCATATATCTACTAACTGTATGAGAAAATGGACTAGAAAACCAAGAGGATGGCTCAATCTTGGAATGACATGTTTACATTGTCATAAGGTTGGACATGTGATAAAATATTGTAAAGACCGACAGACAGAAACACGTACTTATCCCAATGGAAATACCATTGATGACATCAAGAAGATGAGAAACAAGATGTGGGTAAAAGCCACAAACACTGAAGGTGCTAGAAAAAGAAATGCAAATGATGATGCCCCATCCAATGGATCTTGTGGTATCGCCATTTCCAACTAAATTGCACAAGTAAGTATGGAACTGCATTATGAAAAGTTATATTATGCATCAGTTCCATTTACATATTGATCATATAGACAAATCAACATTATTAAAGATGCACTTGTTAGAATGAATTTAAAATAATTGAGAGGGGAGGGGTGAATCGGTTATTCTCAGGTCTAGATGTACCAAATTAAAACTTTCTATATTTTAGATCTACTAACTTTCTATATTTTAGATCTACTCGGTAGTAGTAGCATATGTCAACAACTTTAATCATGTAGTTTACTGTCTAATGTAATTAGCTTGTAGAAACATAACAGTAAAATAAACCATAAGCATTCACACAAGTTGACACAAGTATTTAACGTGGAAACCTAATATGGGAAAAACCACCAGTAACATGCTACCAAGTTTTCACTCTTCTAAAGTGAGCTTTGTGAGGAGCCAACCCTATTAAAGGTTACAATAACACACTATTAGGTGTGACCTGGTTAAAGGATTTAATCACCCTGTCATTAGTGGCCTTGTTAGAGGACTTAGAACATTCCACCTGAATGTCACCTTGTTAGAGGATTTATACAAATGACTATTAGGTCAACCTTGTTATAGGATTTAACTGATACAATGGTTAGAAAGTAATCAACAGTTGTGGTCTGATACATACAACTTAATTTGCAAATTCAGATCTAATTATAGCTCTAATGTTAACTTACTGGATGGCCTGCATTGTCATTTCAATCTTCTAATCTACTTGGAAATCTGTCAAGCAATCACACATGCAACTCTCTGCTTCTGTATTTAGCCTTCTCTGCTAGATCATGCCAAGCAGTAAATCAACTATGCAAACCTCTTGCATACACACATGTACACTTCCACACTTGCACACTTAGCAACACACAATGAATAACCCCCTGAGGTTATCATATACCTCTCTGTCTAGGTTAGATAAATATTTTCCTCTTAATCAAGATCGTAGATCTTAGGTTAGGTCAGATCCAACGGATCATTCCATCATTGCATTACATTTACTTCTCCAAAGTAGTCTCTAATGAAATCTTGAAACCATGCATTAATTATGGTTACTCATACATTAAATGAAGTGGATCAATCTTTTATTAACATTACATATCCCAATAAAATTAACTAAGTTGGCCATAGATCTCAAATCTCATCATTAATCCAATTACTGTAAGTCGGCCAACATCACTGTTTTCACTTGGCAATTTCACTGGTGCTCGACATTGAACAAACTTGCTCGTCACAAACAACTTCACTCAGCACAAACAACTTTGCTTGGCACAAATAACTTTGCTTGGCACAAACAACTTTGCTTGGCACAAGCCAAACTTTCTCTGCACAAAATAGCCAAAAAAACTGTCTTTGAAAGATAAACAACTAATTACTTTGCCAGAGTGCCAACTGATCAAGTACCCTTTTATTTTCCTTAACTCAACCATTAACTTGGTCTTCTTGTTAAATCTTCTTCATCAACAATAGATATGGTACTCAAACAGATAACAATAGTCTCACCAGTTAAGGTTTGACAGCAATGACAAAATAACAATTGCTTGCATTGTCACTTTCCAACAGCACTATATTGTCACTTGTAAATATTATTGAAAAACAACCATCGGTTATTGGGTACAAATATGCATCGGTGAACACACACAAAAAAGTTAACACTACTTATCAGAATGTATCGGTCATTACACAAAATCAAAGTGGCTAAGTGTAAACCGATGGACATCGGTGATCCTTGAGCCGATGAAAGTTGTCTTTGCCACTTTACCGACAATCATCAATGAAGTCATCAAAGCTACTGGCAACCCTGACACTTTACACCTACACCAAAGATGTTATTTATGCCTCAACCAACAAACTCAGTCTTTGTATACCAACGAGTTGGTGAACATTAATGACAACTTAGGACACAAAAGTTATAAAAGATTGACGAATGAACTCATTTCACACTTGTAATTTTCAAGCAACCAAGAGAGCCCAGCAGAGCGATTGAAGAGAAAAATTGAAGAGTGACTTCAGCAAGATTCTAACACCACTTAGAGGATTCACGAGTAATCACAGTGATTCAGTAAGTACCTGCATTCACCAACCACACTGTTTAATTTATGAAAAACCCTAAACTTCTGAAACACGATGGAATTTACTTCAAGATTCAAAAATTTGAAGGAAGATAAGAAGAAAATGAGAAAGCTTGTCAGCAGAGGCACTTGTGTTGAACCAAAATACAAGCTGCACCCAGAATTCACATCACAACTTGATGATTCTGGAGCATTCTCTAGAATCCCACCTAGGGTTTTCCTGGTAGAAGATGTAAGGTCCTATATACACTGTAAGATCTCAGAATTGGGATATATAGACCTAGATAATGCCTACAAGGAACTATGTGATGAAGCTGGAAACCTGAAAGAAGAGCACAAGCATTTGGAAGTAAAAGAACTCATGAATGCATTACACTTTCCCAAATTTTTCAAAATAGAATGGATAAAGATAGTTCTCAGCAGAATACATAACCAGAATTTATGGCTTAATAAGCCAAAATGAATAACAAAGGATGTTATTCATGCAGTTACTGAATATCTTACTATTGACAAACCGCAAGATCACAAGCACCCATCTATGAAGGAAGTAGAAAAGCTAATGGTGCAAAATCAGACAAAAGAGCTCTCAAGGTCAACACTATCACCGACATAGAAATCATGTTTGGTGCATGTGTGGTAGGGTACAAAATCTTCCAAGAAATTAGAATGAATAGCATATCAAGCACTGCTATGAGAATAACATTCAAAATCATCAAACAAGGAAAGAAGATGGATCTTGCAGAGATCCTGTTGAATCAACTTGAGGAGAACATGAACACCATAAGATCTTCTAGAACAAACACTTGTAAGTTTGGTTCCCTCATTATGTGCATATTCTTTTACTTTGAAGAATACTTTCCTTCCATAGGAAAAGTAGTATGTGATACAAACAGACCTGTAACCATACAAATATGTGAGCATATAGAGTCACTATGAATAGACTTTGATGATATAATGAATGAGTATTTCAAAAGCATTAATGAAATGTTGCAAGTTAGAACAAGGATACCTGAAAGTTTGATAGAAGAACACAAAGAGGATATATGTTTTATGGTAGATAATAATTTCATGTATATCCAAGCAGTAGTACCTAGGAAGTCCTGGCTTTCATATTTAGAGTATGAGATCAAATCAGGACAAGCCAATGAGTGCATCAAGGCACTATTGAATGAACCAATTGACAAAAAGCAAGAAAGATTTGGCACCTATGAGGAAGCCAAACAAAAGATCAAAACAAATCTTGTTGTCAAGAAGATTGTAAATAAGAAGGACAAGATGGTTAAAAACTTAACCAAGAAATTTGCAGTTACAGAAGAAAGTGAAGAGGAAACATAGGGTAAGGAGGAAGAAACTGAAGGATAGTCACCTATTGGTGTATAAGCAGAAAAGAATGACTCAAAGGGTACACATTCAGATTCTCCACCTCCTCCTACACCCAAAAGAGCAAGAACAACAGCCACTTCAACAACAAGAAGCCAGACTGCAAAAGATTCAACTCCTTCACCATTACAAAAAGGAAGAGTGAGGATATACAAGAGAAAACCAGCTCCTCCAAAAGAAAAATAGACCAAAAGGAGGAAGATGACTAGAACTCAAGAAGATCTAGAAGACTCAGCTATGGATGATTGTGATGTAGAGATACAAAAGGAAAAAGAACCTTTGGTCCCTACAACAATTGATAAAATATGCA
>MU223164.1:2756615-2770047 GCA_018584345.1 Thuja plicata
GTTTAAGGCTTAAGGGATGTGATTAAGGAGATAGAGATGGGAGGAGAGAGAATGAGTGGAGGGGGGATTAGCTAATTAGGGTTAATTAGCTAATTAAGAAGAATTAGCATGTGAGAAGGGGTTGGGACGAGTTTGAACTCATGGTTGGGTAGTTGAGATTGGTTAGGTTTGAGGGAATATTAATGAAACGAATTGTTGTAATAACATATTCACTCAATAATAGGGATTTAATTAATCATTTAAGCTTTTGATTTCTTTGTAATAATTAATTAGGACTATAGCCAAATTGAATAAATTAGGCTAGGGGATTGATTTTGCAAGTGATGAGGTATGATTAGGATTTTATTAATTCCTTTTAAATTAATTACCTTAGCCAGGTATTGATTTGAATTTATTGAATTGATTTGATTGGATTGGCTAAAGTGATTAATGTAAATTATGATTAGATCACTTAGGAGATTAAATTTGATTCGAATGAATTATGCCAACCGATTGAAGGGTTGTCTGAACATAATTTGGGGTATGATCACACTTAGGGAAAATAGGGTCTATGGTCAAAGAAGACCAAATATAGGTGGTTACATTTGCCCCTCTTTGAATTGATGTGCGAGGAGTGCATTGATTCAAAGAAAGTTTTTGATGTTGACTTCAGAAAGATTGAGAATTCACTCATGATTGAACGAAATGCTTGATGAGATCAGTCTCGCACTTGATCAAACTAAACTGATAGTATTGACTTTGCACTTGGTTGTCGTACAAAGATCAATAAAAAATCTTAAAGATACCAATTCTGAACTTGGTTGTCATCCAAAGGATTGATAATACTAATTTTGAACTTGGTTGTCGTCCAAAAGTCAGTATGAAGCTGTCAGGAGCTTAGTAAGAATCTTTTAAAATGAGGAAACATAAGATATATAGCTCATGAGAACCAAAGCTTTCTATCCAACAGTCCTGACTTAGTCAAGGAAACTATCATGTCCCTAGTTTGTTTGATAATGAAGTCATTTTTAATGCTATTTCGAGCAAGAATTAATTGATGATAGTGTGATCATGTCCCCTCGGGAAGGAAATCAAAGGAAAAAGAATGAAATCCCTCTATTGAAAGAATGTATCACTTGCATGGAATGGTTAGATTAAGTAAGAATGGATTAGAAGAAGTGAAGAAATAGGGGCGTGTTAAGAGTAAACACACGAGTACCAAGTTAATTACGTTAAAATGTGAGTTCGGTTTTGTTCCTGATTGATCAAAGATTTCAGGAAATATGGATATGTAAATATCTTGGATTTTAGATGAATTAAAAATAGAAAGGAGTTTGAGCTCAAATCCATATGTTGTTCTTTTAAAATGCATCATGTAATCTCTAAATACATCTATATGTAGACTCTTAGGACTGTCGCTGATTTACAGATATTGGAACATTTTATCATCATTGGGCACTTTTGGAACGGATACCACCTGATAGTACAAAAATACTAATACCCACTGATATTATGAAAGTATGAATACTATGTTTATTTGGATGCAATTTCGGAAATAGACTTACGCATCAAAGCATAGAAGTCAGGATGACAAGTTAGCCACTTTCCTTTTATTATCTCAGAATCTGTGTGAGGCAAGATATTGGACCTGCAATGAACTTGAAAATTCATATCCTTGGGTACATTATGCTTCGTAAACCTTAGTGAGAACCTGAGTTTAGAAAATAGACAAGGAAATTGTTTCAAACTCACCATAGTTTACACATAACAAAGATTGAGATATATGCAGCTATCCACTCATGGTTGCAGCTCTTATCATAAACACCCAACTTAGGAAAAATTTGTAGGATCATTTGGAACAATAACCATACATAGAAAACCAAGAAAACATTATGCCCCCATCCTTGCGACTCTTTATCTTTGCATAGACGTCATGGAGTAACTCAGAATACATTACAACTTATCAATTGTGAATCGAGCAAATAAAATTCATAACTACTTAGATGCCCCCAGTGAAAACATTATGGGTACACAGAAGAGTCATAATCAAACCAAGATCAAACTATGTTCTCAAGTAGTATTTGAGAAATACTATTGATTCATTTTTCAAGCACAGTATAGATTCATCAGTCAAAAGTTGGAATTCAAGCAATATGTGTTCCATGTCTGAGTATTCTTCCTATTTACCATCCAATGTAGGTCTTAGGAATACCGTTCATGTTAATGCAATGTTTGTGCCATCCTTATTTTGTGAAAGGGATAGTTTAGTGCAAGCATCGGGATGCCCCCAGTGTAGAATGATTTGTTCCCCAAGACAGAAATGTAGACAAATCTCAAACAAGGATAAGGTATTTGTAAGGAAACAAAGTCAACCTTTAGCACAAGTATAATCATGAAGGTTTAGTATCAGCAACATATTGATAGATAGAGCACAGAATACAAGTGACACCTGATTGCCAAGTTTTCACCACTTGGCAAAACTTTGATTCTTTTTTTTTTGCTACTAGGATGCCTATTTTACTAGGTTGTCATCAAGGCACTTTTCTCTTTTTCAAATTTTTTGATTTTTTGAATGTTTTTGTAGTATCAAGGCGCCTGTTTGCCAGGTTTTCACCAAGGATACCTTTCTTCAGGACTTTTTCACTGTTTTTGGATTTATTCAGGATCAATTTTTTGATGTTTTTGGTATTTTCTGAGAACTATTTCACTGTACAGGCTCTGCTAGCCAAACATCAAGCGCAGAACCGCTTCAAATGTAGAGTATTGATAGGATTTGGAAGGACATCTCCTTTGGGTGTAGCTAGTTGATAGGCTCTAGTCCCAAAAGTAGTAGTGATAACATAAGGTCCTAGCCAGTTAGGTTCAAACTTTCCTTTCTATTCTTTGTTAGGCTAGTTCTTAGGATTCTCCTTTAGGACAAGATCCCCCACTTCAAACTGTCATGGTTTTACCTTTTTATTGTACCCCTTGGACATTCGTGCTTGGTACACCTTCAGATGATCGAATGCTTGTTGTCTGCGCTCATCAAGTAGGTCTGAAGAATCCACTCTATCGATGTGGTATTGCTCATCAGTAAAAAGACCTTGTAAAGATATCCATAAAGATGGGATTTAAACCTCAATAGGTAGTACTGGTTCAATGCCATAGACTAGGGAAAATGGTGTGACTCCAGTCGGTGTTCTAATGCTTGTTCTATAGGCCCATAGTGCCAGACTCAGTTGTAGATGCCAGTCTCTTCCAGACTTACTCATAGTTCAGTGTAGGATCTTCAGAATATTCTTATTAGATGCCTCAGCCTGTCCATTACCTTGAGGGTAATAGATTGAGGAGCAGTGTTGAGTGATGTAGAATTGTTTGCAAAGGTCATCAATGTCTTGATTTTTAAATTGCCCCCCATTGTTTGTTACAATTGATGAGGGTATCCCATATCTATAGATAATATAGTTTAGAATGAACATAGCCACCTGTTTTCTAGTGGCTTTGATTAGTGGCATGGCCTTGAACCACTTTGTGAAATACTCAGTGGTCGTAATGATGAACTTGTGTACATTTGAAGAGTTGGGATATATTTGTCCAACCAAGTCAAAGGCCTATTGTTGAAATGGCCAATGTGTAATGAAAGGTATAAGTTCTCTGGCTAGAGCATGGATGAGATTTCCATGCTTCTGGCATTGATGACATGTTTTTGAAAAGTGAATAACATCTTTTTCCATTGTAGGCCAGTAATAGCCTACTCTGAGCAGTTTCTTCGCTACTGAAAATTCATTTGAATGTGATCCACATACACCTTCGTGGACTTCTTTTAACATGCGATTGGACTCTTCGAGTTCTAAACATCTAAGAAGCGTACTGTCAAGACCTCATTGATATAAGTTATTAGTTATGAGGACATAACACAATGCTGTCCTAATCAAGGCTCTTTTCTCATTTCTTGATAGATTAGTGGGAATGGTTTGGTCAGTTAGGTAAGAAATGATATTAGCATACCGAGATTGGTCTAGGGCATTTATAACACAGATTACTTGGTATTCAGGGGTATCAAAGGTAGGATAGGATAGTTCTTCCACCAAGAAGTCATAGCGGAATTGATGTTCCTCTAGTTGTAACATGGATGCCAAGGTAGCCATAACATTTGCAGCTTTATTTTGTTTTCTGTTTTGGGTATCTGCTGGAATGTGATGAAGACAAAGTACTTCTTTAAGTCATCAACCAGTTGTTTGTAGGGTGTCAAATTCTCATCTTTTGTTTGGTAATCTCCATTAACTTGATTGATAATGAGCTGGGAGTCACCATACACGTGAAACTCAACAATTTTCCACCTCATAGCAAGTTTAAGACCGTTTACCAATGCTTCATATTTAGAAATGTTATTGGTGCATGGAAACATAAATTTGTAAGACTTGGGTATCTTGTAGCCTTGAGGAGTTATGAATAGAACTCCTACTCTAGAGCCTTGTTGCGTGAAAAAACCATCAAAGTACATCTTTCATGGGTACTCAGTTAGATGCATAATGGTCTCATCAGGGAATTCAATCCTTAAAGGTTCATCATCTTGAAGTGGCGAATCAGCTAGTTGATCTGTGAGGACTTGTCCTTTAATAGCTCTTCGGTCTACATAATTTCAGATTCACTTAGAATGAGGAACCATTTTTCCAGATGCCCTGTTAATGCTACTTTTCTCATAAGGTACTTCAGAGGATCGATCTTAGCAATGAGCCTTACTTTATGTGAGAGCATGTAGTGTCTCAATTTTTGTGATGCAAAGATGACTGCTAAGCATCCTTTCTCAATAATGTTGTAATTGAGCTCATAGGAGACTAGTGTTCTACTGATGTAGTAGATAGCTCTTTTTTTCTTAGTTTCATCCTCTTGTGCTAGCAATACTCCTAGTGATGTAGTTGTAGCTGAAATATACAGGAGTAATGGTTTTCCATGGATAGGTGCCATAAGAATAGGAGTAACCAGGTACTCTTTTAATTCTCTGAAGTTGGCTTCACAGTGTTCATCCCATTTGAAGGTGACCCCTTTATGTAGCAATTTAGTAAAGGGTTGTGCTCTGTCAAAAAGTTGTTACATGAACCTCTTGATTGATTGAATTCTGCCTTGCAATGTCCTCATTTGACTAATGTTGCATGGAGGAGTCATCTCTAGAATAGCTTTGACCTTTGCAGGATCTACCTCAATTCCCTTCGCTAAAACAATAAACCCTAAGAGCTTTCCTAGTTGGACCCCAAAGGCACACTTCTTTGGATTGAGCCTAAGTTGAAATTGCTCCATACGATCCAATATTTTTCTTAAGTTAGCAATGTGAGTGCTCCTTTCTTTGGATTTAGCTAAGGTGTCATCTACATAATCCTCCATGTTTTTATGCATCATATCGTGGAATATAGTAGTCATTTCTCTTTGATATGTAGCACCGATATTCTTTAACCCAAATGGCATGACGTTCCAGCAAAATGTGCCCCATGCGCATGTAAATGCGGTCTTCTCTTGATCCTCATAGGCAATTTTTATCTGATTGTAGCTTGAGAAGCCATCCATTAGTGAATACATTTGGTAGCCTGCTGTGAGGTCTATGATCATATCAATATTAGGAAGGGGGAATTCATCCTTAGGACATGCCTTATTTAAGTCTTTGAAGTTTGTACAGATTCTGATATATTTATTAGATTTAGATACTAGGACCACATTGGAGATCCATCTTGCATAGGCAATGACTCTAATGAATAGGGTAATCTTTAAGAAACCCCACTTCAAAAAAGCTATAAAAAACTGGTGAAATTTAGAAACTAGAGAGGAAATTATTAATTTTATTGGCGAAATTTTTTTCTTTTCAAAGAAAAATAATAATCTCATTTGGCGAATTGTGATTTTTTTTCAGAACTACGAAAATATATATTGGCGAATAAAAAAAGTATTTAGAGTATAAAAATATATATTGGCAAATAGAAAATAGTATTTATAGTATAAAAAATATATATTGGTGAATAAAAAACAATATTTATAGTATAAAAAATATATATTGGTGAATAAAATACAGTATTGATAGTATAAAATATATATATGGGCGAATAAAAAATAATATTTATAGCATAAAAAATATATATTGGCGAATAAAAAATAGTATTGATAGTATAAAAAATATATATGGGCAAATAAAAAATAATATTTATAGTATAAAAAATATATATTGGCAAATAAAAAACAACATTTATAGTTTAAAAAATATATTGGCGAATATTCAAAACACAGCGATGGGACTACGTGTTAAGTTGGGTGCTACATGTCATTTACTGATAGTGATGACCATTTTGTGAGGACAGCTTGCGTAGCTTCGGCAGGCTAAAAGGAGGGTCGATGGCTAAAGGTTACGAAGATACGCAGCGACCCTGTTGAAGGTAAAAGGCATGCAAATTCTATTTGATTGGATGAACCACTTAATGACTTAGTCTCAAGATGATCGAAATCTATCAAGTCATTAAGTCTGAATGATGTGTGTCCTTGAGGTGATGTGTGTCCCTGTGGTGACGTGGGTTTGACTAACATGAAGGTGACCATAGATTAAAGAGTTAAAGGTTTAGCATTTAAATATTGAACTTCAAACTGCAAAGTGCAATTAATTATTAATGAGACTTATTGATGCCAAGATTTTGATTAGACATTAAAAGGATAATTTGTACGAGATATGAGCTGTGATTCATAAACATTCATTATTTTTATTTTCGGTATCAAGTCACCTTACACAAAACATTCCTTCACAAATTACAATTTAATGCGACTGCAATTTAATGCGACTGCCAAGTTGTCAGTTCAAAATTTATAATCACTGCTAGGATATGGTGGTTCCGAGCACACGCTGGGCAGTCTGTGTAACTTGAGTAGTTACATAATCCAGGCCAAGATTTTGATTAGACATTAAAAAGGATAATTTTACAGGAAATGAGTTGTGATTCATTAACATTCATTATTTTTCTTTTCGACTTCGGAGCCAAGTTACGCAGGGTACAAAGGCGGATACAAATGTCTGCAATTTTTGTTTATTGATATTCATTAATTTCCTTTTCCATGAAAAGCCACCTTACGTGAAACATTCCTTCAAAATTTATTGTTCCTGGCAAGTTGGTGATTACTTTCTTTATATACTCCTCGGTAGTGAAATTGCAGAACACAGTGCGCTTTCTAAATTTCTAAATTTGGAATCTTGGAAGACAAAAATTTAGAATGGGTCTTCCAGTAGCTGAGGGATCATCAAATGATAACCTAGAACCTGTTATCCAACCAAATTTGGATATGGAGGAGATTCAGCATGATGTCCTCAGTCATCTTATGTTTGCAGCATGGGATCATGCTACTAGTTACGCCAGATACCAAAGTGACATGTTTGAACTTGAAGTAGAACATGACTTCGATCAAGAGGGGTTCCAGGAGGAGATGATCTGGTTATTTGCTTGTCTGCGCATCGACTGATCTTTTTTTCTTTGTGAAACTAAATTTTTTTGTCACTTGTAGACTTGTAGTTGTAATTTGTAAATACAAAATTTGAATGTAGTATGTGCTTTTCATTTTGGTTTTAACTTTTGAAAATAGTTGGAAGCTTGTTGCTTCTCCTTCTGGGGAAACCATAACCGTTCAGAACTTTAGTCACTCACTACTCAGTGAATCTCAATCAGTGATTCACTTACCAGTATTATGTATACCAAAATTCCCAATACCAATTTTTGAATTTAATAGTAATACTGTAAGTGTATACATATGAGAACTAGAACTAGAAGACTCTTTTTCAAATAGTGTTACAGGTTAATGTTTTTATTTTTACGCAAATCATGATTCATGAAATTGAACAATATTTTTATAAATTGAAAAATGTGTAAATTGAACTTTGAAGTATCGGTGAGTGTGACTGTGAACTGTGATTCTGTATAAAATTATAAATATCTATATGTATTAACTGATTCAAAATACTAAATCATGGATCCACGATTCACTTCACTGACTGAATGAGAAGTTTGACGCTTCTAAAATCTAAAATTAAATCCCACATGGAACATTGAAATTTGGAACCCACTCCAAGCTTCGAAGTTATGCTTGGCTATTTCATAACTTCTCAACGATTAATTTATTATGATGGTGATGGGTTCCGAAGTTACGTCTGGCTGTTTTGTAACTTCTAAACAGTTAATTTATTATGATGGTGATGGGTTCCGAAGTTACGTCTGGCTATTTCGTTACTTCTCAACGGTTATATTATTTTTGATGGTGATGGGTTCCAAAGTTATGTTTGGCTGTTTCATAACTTCTCAATGGTTAAGTTATTTTTGATGCTGATGGGCTCCAAAGTTATGCCTAGCTATTTCGTAACTTCTAAATGGTTAAACTTTTATGATCGTTAAGGGTTCCAAAATCTTGACTAACTTCGTGCGTATCTTCATAAGTTGTTGAAAAGTGAGAGAAAGTTGGAACAAGAACCTAGGGTTAGATGTATAGTTAGCATAACTTTGGCCAAATCTATGTTGGAAGTGACAGTTCTGAGTTGACAGTGACTCTTTTTTTAAAAAAGTAATTACTAATTTCATAAGTGTGTACTAAATCATGATGGTGATGGGTTCCAAAGTTAAGCCTGGCTGTTTCATAACTTCTCAATGGTTAAGTTTTTATGATGGTGAGGGGTTACGAAGTTATGACTGGCTATTTCGTAACTTCTCAATGGTTTAATTTTTATGATGGTTAGGGGTTCCGAAGTCCTGACTAACTTCGTGCGTAACTTTGTAAGGTGTTGAAAAGTGAGAGTTGCATGCCACGTGGAAAGTGCTAAAGAATGGAATGTTTGTAGAGCTTCGTTAGGGTTTCTTGGCCGTTTGTGACCTAGGGTTAACCTTTAGATGTACCGTTAGCGTAACTTCAACAACATGCCAAATATTAGCTCTCAAATCACCCCAAAATCTATGCTGGAAGTGACATTTGTGTCCAGTGACACTTTTATGAAAAAGGTAATTACTAATTTCATGCGTGTGCACTTGATGAGAATTTAATTTTTAATAGAGTAGGTGGCCTGGTGGCTGGTTGTGAGCTTGTGAGTTTCTTATTAGTTATTAAATATATTTCACACCTCACAAAGCATCCTTAATTTTCAGAGTCGAAGAGAAACAGAGAGTTGAAAACTTGAAACATTTAAGTGCAGAAAAGGAGCTTACTGCTTAGAGTTTAGTATACATAAAGAATGGTAGAACAATGATCTCTTGATGTTGTTGTAGAATTGGAAAAGAGTTTTCCTTCAAGAAAAAAGAGGCCAAACATATACGCTAAAGAATGGATGAAACTTTTTCCTGGATCCTCAAATTTGCAATCAGCTAACACTTATGAATGGAGGGACCCTTATGCATTTTGCAGGGATGCTGTCTGCCCAAACACAACTAGGTATGAGCTCTTTATGTATTTCTATAACAATAGATTGAGAGGCCCTCTTGTTTCAAACCCATGGGACATGAACTTGGGAATGTTGATAGTACCTGAGGTATTTTTGGATATAGACCTCATGAAAGTGCTAATTGAAGCATACAATCTAGTGACACAATCTTTCCACAAGCATGACAAGTCTATACTCTACATGTTAGACATAGCAACTTTTATTCAAGCTTTCAATCTTCAAGGAGCTATGAGCGCGGATATTGACCTAACAGAAGAGGAGGCCCTATTTCATAGACATAAAAGTTACTACACTGGAACGGTTATGAGGAAGCATATTCCTAGACAAATTAAAGAGGCAGGGTTGTTGCTGAAGAAGGTTACAGATTCAATTGATATTGAGATTTTTTTTACCTATTTCCAGAATACCATCTATGGTCTAATGAAAGTTATTGGAATAGATGGAGGTTTGATAGTGACTCCTGACATTTATGTCATGTCTACAGATGTTTAGGACCTGTACACCAACAAGGAGTTTGATTATGTGGGGCACATAATAAATGTAATGCACATTGAGTTGATGATGACAAAGAGTGATTTGAAAAGCTTCAAGTTCAATCACTACTCCATGTTGATGCACCTGATCCTCAATTGCAATATTGGTTACATCAACCCAGAGTTCATCAATGAGATCGAGAATGCCGGAGGACCTATTCCACTTCAGCTCTGGACCAGGTTATGGGATAGAAGTCACCATTTCTCAAATTCCATTACTTTTTATAGTGATTTTGTGGATCCAATAATGAACATGTTAGGTATTGTGAGGAATAGATTTCCTTTACTAGTTAGAAAATTGCTTAGACCCCTAGCATTTAAAATTGACAATAAAATTAACCACAATTGGGGTGATATGTTTTTTTTTAATAATTTTTTTGTTATAAGAGTGTATGCTTTCCCTCAACCTCCACACTTACTGCCAAAATATGTCCCAAAAAGATTGGCAATAGTATAATTCCTATGGCAACTTATCATGATGGATAGAGAACACTTAGGCCCTAAAAGACATAAGGGAACCTTTTTGGTAAGGAGGTTCCAAATAGGGGATTTCTCTATAGGTAAAGATGCTATGGACCAAATCCATGAATTCTTGAGACAATTTAGATTTCCCTGTGCTAAAGCAAGGATGTATGACCCTGAAGACTTCATTAGAGGAGCATTGAGAGAAATGAGGAATCACAATTTGGCTCAAAATCAGCCTATGGTTGATGAGGATGTTATTAGAAATGTGCTCAACGAAGATATCTATGAGGAGAGAACCCTTAAATGGCACAATATTGTAAGGGTAGAGGAAGAATTGAAAAAGGCAGACCCTACCTTCCGCTGTTTCTTTCCTGATCTCAAATACATGCCAAGAATTGACATGTGTATAGAGAATTATGAAAATATTATGTCTAAATTGCTAGACATCCCTGAGGAGAAGGAGGAAAGAATAAACCTTGAGGAAGTTGAACCTGATGTGGTGTTTATGGTAGAAATAGAACAAGCTGAGTCATCCACATCTGAGCAAGGGCCATCAAAGAAATAAAAGTTGATGAATGTACCACAAAAGCCAAGGCAAAAGGCACTACAAATCCTGCCAGGTAATTGGAAATACTTTGTTGACTTAAGACAATTTTTTTTGACATCACAGGCTGAAGAGGGAGAAAAGGCCCTAGATGAGTTAGAATTAGCTACAGCTAGATTGGATGACAGGGTCATCCAAGCTAAAGAGTTTATAGATGATGATGAATTCATCAAGTCTGATGAGTTTAAAAGTCTTCTTTTTAGAGTTAAGCAGAATGAATTAACATTGTCTTTGAAACTAGGGGAATCACAGGAAAATACTGTTGAAATGATTGAAAAATTATAGGTCTATGATCCCAACACTGAAACATTAACTAGGGAGGAGGCAAGAGATCTTTTGAAGAGAAGTGGAATGTTGCTGATCCCTGGATGGGACTTGGAGTCCTCATTCTTAATTGACCAAATCAAGAGGCAAGATAGTGTTGTAGCTTATGAAGCTTTTGGCCTTGATGGACTATAGAGGGGTTCTAGATTTAATATGGACTGTAAGAGACTAGCAGTATGGTGTGTGGCCCTAGAATCTAATAAGCCTAGATTGGTTGACATCCAAGACACATCAAAGGGTAGATAATTAATATGGAGGTTGCAGGAGACTACATGATCAGAGATAGAAAATATCCTACATCATGCATCCTCCATGAATAAGGTAGTGGTTGAGGACTTAGATAACAAGCTAGCAAGGACATCCAGAGATTATGTGTTAACTATAAACAAGTTTGAAGAGGAATTGAAGAAGAATTTTGTCCTGGATACGATTCTGAAGGAGCTAAAAGATGAAATAAATAGTCTAAAAAATCAGTCCAAGGCAATTACAAAGGGTGGTGATGCTGGGGTCCAAACTGAGTTTGAGGGGGGCTCAGCTCTAGATCTTGCAACAAAGAACATAATAATGGATGTTGATCAGCTTGCTGATACTGGAATTGCTAAAAAGGAGACATTAAAGAAGGTGCTATTGCATAGAGTAAATGTTTTAAAAGGGAAGTCTGAAATCATTCATAGCACATTCATTTCTTTGCAGGGGATAGAATATCAATGTTCTAATGCCTTGTCTGTACTAACCCCATTATTTAATACTTGGGACCCACACTTGCAATTCTTTGAGAGGTTAATTTTACTAATGGGAAAAAAATGGAGTTACCTGGCAAAATAATTGATGTTAAGGAAATGGTGGTATTAGTAAAGGATTTGTATGCATTTTTCAATGGCAAGTTAAATAACATTCAGGCAAAGCTAAAGTTTTTTGCTGAAGAGTCTGAAGGATATATCCCTACTATTGTGGACACACATGGACAGTTGAAGGACTGGCAGGAGTGGGTTGATTCTTTCAACCAAATTTTGGATGCTAGCAAGGTGGCTTCTTATTTTGTTGGTGATGCTAACATTTCAACTTTTTTTGAAGTTGTGGATGAATTGTACAAGCAGGAGATTGTTATGTATGTGAAGCCTAATCAGACTCAGGTTCTTTTGACACGGTTTCCCCCCAGACTTATCTACAGAGGATTGGGGGCAGCGCCTCTAAGCTCGGAGTCAAGGGGCAGAGCCCCTTGCGGGGTCCTGGGGCAGCGCCCTAGGTGGGGTCAAGGGGAAGAGCTCCTGATGGGGTCAAGGGGTAGCCATCAATTTTCTATTAGTCAGATTATTTTTTTCCCTAATTAGGTTAAGTCAAAAATACTTGTAAAAAGGGCTTAGGGTTTGAGATTTATTGGCATGAGGGATTTTCGTAGCTTCCTATGACGGTATTGAGTTGCAGGTTTCAGATTGTAATCACTGGATAATAATAAAGACATTGGACTCACTGTTGGTGGACATAGCCCAGGGATTGGGTGAACCACATTAAACTTTTGTGTATTGTGTTCTCTTTTGTGTGTTAATATTTGCATTTTTCTTCTTATTATTCTAACAAGTGGTATCAGAGTGAGGTTTTTTCATTCGTTCTTTCATCTATTCTCTGAAGCAGGTCTCACAAGTTAGTGGGAGAGTCTCTTGGTTAAGTGGGAGAAATGGCAGACGAGGGTAGGCTAAAGGTTGATAATTTTAATGGGTAGAACTTCTAGTTATGGAAGATGCAAATGGAGGACTATCTCTATCAGAAGGATCTGTGGAAGGCTGGAAGCCATTAGAAGGAAAAACCAAGAAACAAGGAACTATGTCAGTAGAGGACTGGGAGGTTTTGGATAGAAAGGCTTTGGGATCCATTCAATTGTGCCTTGCACCGTCTGTAACATTTAACATATCAAAGGAAACAACGACCATAGAGTTGATGGAGACATTGGCTAAGTTATACGAGAAACCCTCAGCTTTGAATAAGGTATTTCTTATGAAGCGTTTGTTTAATATGAAAATGGGTGAGGGAGGATCTGTATTGAATCATTTAAATGAATTTAATACCGTCACCAGTCAATTGTCATCCGTAAAAATTGTATTCGAT
>MU223164.1:2771106-2782148 GCA_018584345.1 Thuja plicata
TTTTCATAGATGATTCAACCAGGAAAACATGGGTATATTTTCTGAAACAAAAATCTAATGTTTTTGAAACATTTAAGAAATGGAAAGCTTTGGTTGAGAATGAGACAGGAAAGAAGTTAAAGTGTCTCAGATCCGATAATGGAGGTGAGTATTGCAGTGCAACCTTTGAAGATTATTGTTCTATCAATGGAATTCAAAGGCAGAAGATAGTTCCAGGAACCCCACAATAAAATGGTGTGTCAGAAAGAATGAATAGGACAATCATGGAATGTGCAAGGAGCATGAGATTGCATGCTGGACTGCCCCTTCATTTTTGGGCAGATACCATAAACACTGTAGTCTATTTGATAAATAGAGGACCTTCATCCCCTTTGTATGGTGTTATTCTAGAGGCAACATGGACTGGTAAAAAGGTAAATTATTCATTTTTAAAAACTTTTGGTTGTGCAACTTTTGTCCATGTTGATAAAGAAAATAGAACCAAGCTTGATGCTAAATCTCAAAAATGTACCTTTATTGGATATGGAGTAGATGACTATGGTTATCAGTTATGGGATTTTGAAAATCTTAAGATAATTAGAAGTAGAGATGTTATATTCAATGAGAAGGTCATGTATAAAGAACATTTGCAGGAAAAGAAGCATGAACAGGTCAGACAAGAATATGTGGTGTTGGATGAGACTCCTGAAAAAGGAACACCACTGGTACTTGATGCTCAGAAACAACAGGTTATCCCACAAACTCCTATAAGAGTTAGACATTCTACAAGGTCAAGTAGACCTCTTGAAAGGTTTTCTCCTTCTTTATATTCCATTTTATTGACTGATTCTGGTGAACCAGAAGAATATGAAGAAGCAATGCAGGTGGATGCCAAACAACTAGGCATGAAAGAGGAGATGGACTCCTTGTTGAAAAATAAGACTTGGGACTTAGTCCCTTTACCTAAAGGAAAAATATCCTTGCCTAAAAAATGGGTTTATAGGCTAAAGGAGGAAGATGAAGGAAAGAAGAGGTATAAGGCCAGACTTGTGGTAAAAGGTTTTACACAGAAAAAGGGAATCAATTTTGATGAAATATTCTCCCCTATTGTAAAAATGACTTCAATGAGAACTGTACTAAGTCTTGTGGCTACAAATGACTTGTATCTTGAACAATTAGATGTCAAAACAACTTTTCTCCATAATAATTTGGAGGAGGAAATTTACATGCAGCAACCAGAGGGATATGAGGTCAAGGGTAAGGAGAATTTGGTGTGCAAGTTAAGGAAGAGTTTGTATGGCCTAAAGCAAGCACCCCGCCAATGGTATTTAAAATTTGATAGTTTCATGGCTGAACAAGGTTACCATAGATGTCATTCTGATCATTGTGTATATTTTAAGAGATTGGATAATGGGAGTTACATTATCCTATTACTTTATGTTGATGACATGCTTGTTGCCGGGTCCAATATGCAACACATAAATGAACTTAAACAGAAATTAGCAAGGTCATTTGCTATGAAGGATTTGGGTGCTCCTAAGCAAATCCTTGGTATGAGGATTACATGGGATAGGAAAAATAGAACTTTGAATTTGTCCCAAAGTGAGTATATAAAGAAGGTGTTGAAAAGATTCAATATGCAGGATGCAAAAGCAGTCAGTACACCTTTGGCTAGTCATTTCAAATTGACAAAGGAAAAGTGCCCAAAGGCAAAGGCATAGGAAGAGGTAGATAAAATGTCTAACATCCCATATTCATCAGTTGTTGGCAGTCTGATGTATGCGATGGTATGCACACGACCAAATATTTCTCATGCAGTGGGAGTTGTCAGCAGGTATATGAGCAATCCGGTTATGGAACATTAGAATGCTGTCAAATGAATTCTTCGATATTTGAGAGGTACTACTACAAAGGCATTATGTTTCACAGGATCTAGTTCTCCTTTGAGTGGATTTGTTGACTCTGATCTGGCAGGAGATATTGATACAAGGAGGAGTACTACCGGGTATGTTTTCACTGTAGGGGGTACTGCAGTCAATTGGATTTCTAGATTGCAGAAGGTTAATGCACTTTCAACCATTGAAGCTAAGTATGTAGCTGCTACGAAAGCTAGCAAGGTGATTATTTGGTTAAAATTTTCTCTAGAGGAATTGGGTCAGAAGCAGGAAGATTGCCCATTGTACAGTGATAGCCAGAGTGCCATTCATCTTCCAAAGAATTCTGCTTTGCACTAAAAAAAAAAGCACATACAATTGCGATATCATTTCATTCAGCCAGTTTTGGATGATGGACAATTAAAGTTGGAGAAGATACATATAGATGATAATCCATCAGATATGTTTACAAAGGTAGTGACAAGGGAGAAGCTAAATTCCTCTTCAGCTTCGGTTGGTCTTCTAGACTGAACAGAATAAAAGAACAACAGAGTCCAGGGTGGTTTCTTTATTCTAGTGGGAGCTACAGGTTTGGTCGATTAGTCCCCAAGTGGGAGGATATTATTTTGGAGTCTGATTAGTCTCCAAGTGGGAGATTGTTATGTATGTGGAGCCTAATTAGACTCAGGTTCTTTTGGCGCGGTTTCCCCCCAGACTTATCTATAGGGGATTGGGGGCAGCACCCCCAAGCTCAGAGTAAAGGGACAGAGCCCCTTGTGGCGTTCTGGGGCAGCGCCCCAGGAGGGGTCAAGGGACAGAGCCCCTGATGGGGTCAAGGGGCAAGGGCGGGGTCGAGGGGCAGCGCCCCTCGATGCAACCAATGACTTAATAATATTGTAAAGGGTCGACCATCAATTTTATATTAGTCAGAGTATTTTTTGCCCTAATTAGGTTAAGTCAAAAATACTTGTGAAAAGGGCTTAGGGTTTGAGATTCATTGGCATGAGGGATTTTTATAGCTTCCTGTGACAGTATTGAGTTGTAGGTTATAGATTGTAATCACTGGATAATAATAAAGACATTGGACTCACTGTTGGTGGACGTAGCCCAGGGATTGGGTGAACCATGTTAAATTTTTGTTTTATTGTGTTCTCTTCTATGTGTTAATATTTGCATTTTTCTCCTTATTATTCTAATAGAGATTGACATGAATAAGTTTGTTGCTGAATCTCGAGCCATAACGGATGCCAAGTGGAACAAATGCCTTGAATAATTGGATATAGTTAGAGTGATAACTTGGCCATCAAAGAGGAAAATTGTTGTGTGGGAAAACATTGGAGAGATTCAAGCCTTGTAGTTGTCATAGACAGTTCTACTTTTGGTTTAGATGAAGAGCCAATAGAGGGAGGTCATTTAATTCAAACAGGGTATCTTATGTTTGCGGTTCAACTACTGTGGATACACCTTTGGTGCAAACCAAGACTAATACTGAAGAATCCAGGCTGCCAGCTGTCACTCTTATAACTATTTCTAAGCTTAATCTCTTGTAATTTTCTGATAGAAGTCTTTTGTACTATGATCATTGTCATTGATCATTGAATTTGATGTATAAATTTCAAGGAAGTTAATACAATGATATTTTGTAATTTTTTGATAGAACTTAGAAGTCTCTGGTACTATGATCATTGAATCTTGATCATTGATGTATAAATTTAAAATTTTTAAGGAAGTTAATACAAAGATATTTTGTAATTTTCTGTGCCTGTGTAAATTTGTAAAGAGCTCAAGATCGCGATTTGCAATTGCAGTTGCAATTTGTTTAAAATTGAATGTAATACTAGTAATGTATATGTCATATTATTAATAATTATATTAATATTTTCTTTTAGGAAATTACTATTAGGAATTTAGGAATTATTAAATTAAGTAAATGAGTATAAAAAATAATAAATTTGCATGCCATATGGAAAGCGCCGAGGAATAGACTGTGATATCTGTCAACGGTCAGATTAATATTTGTCACTTTCTTCAGGAACTTCTGAACCTATGATAGTAATGAATCAAATGATCAAGTGGTTACTGGTTATGGACCTTCACGAGCGTTTGTTGGCCGTTAGTGTTCGCAGTTACGAAGTTGTGATGCAATATTTGGCAGATTGGCGTAACTTCAGAAAGGTTAATCAGTTACAAGATTAAACAGTTCAGAGGTTACGAAAGGCTTTGTGTGGGACTTCGTAACGTTATATGATAATTGATAGCAGAGATGTTAAGAAGATCGTCATGACTCACCATAACTTCAGAAGGGTTCCAAAGGCCTCTAATTTAGATGTACCAAAGTTGAGACAGGGTTAGATGAACTGTTTGTGTAAATTCAAAACATGGCTAGCTTAAGTTGACCAGATTGAATCTAACGGTGCGTGCAAAGTCTTGAAAGAAAGTTGATCATGCTTTAAGGTTCAAGGTATTGCGTGGAGCTACCACGTGTCCAGGTGGGGTCAAGATGAATGTAACATTTAATTAAAAGGCATCATCTTAAATTAAATCCAATAGCAGGCGTAAAGCCTTAAGGATAAGATGCAAGGATAGTAACCATCAAGGCAACGCGAGAGAATGACACCTGACAATCAGTGGGTTAAAGTTGAAAAGCCAAGTACTAGTTAAAGCATGACATCTTGGATCTGATCTAACAGCAGGTGTATTGCCTTGAATGCAAGATGAAGGGTAGTTAATCAATGAGGGAATGTGACATGCCACCATGTGTCCCATTATGCAAGCTGCAGACCATGCTTAATCAAAAGGTGGTTAGTTAAAGACCAGGTAAGTTAAGGATGATCCAACGGTGGGCGCTTTTCCTTGAAAGAAAGTTGATCAGTTTTTAAGCTTCAAGGCATTGCACCATGATGACATGTGTCCCTGCAAGATTTAAAGCCACACATTATTGAAAGAAGTAAAAGTAGAACAGATCTTGAAGATCTAATGATTGACGTAAAGCCTCAAAGAAAAGTTTCCCGATGGTTAATCTTCAAGGCATTGCGCCGTGGTGACGCATGTCCTAGATGTTGGGGCCCATCTGCAGCGTAAAGAAAGATATCCTATGGGTAAGTTAAGGAAGATGGAATGGTAGGCGCAAATCCTTAAGATGAAACTTCTCACTAGTTATCCTTTGAGGGAATGTGACAGGCTACCACGTGTCACGGTAGATGAACATTATGAAAGACTTGCTCAGAACTGTTGGATGAGAAAGAAAGGTAGTAAGATCAACAACTATGTTATAAAATGACAAAATCTAACAGCAAGTTTGAACTCAACACAAGTAATGGCGAACGTGTGTCGCCTGGAAAGTCTACAACGAATTGAAATTTGAATGCATAAAATGTTGGGTTTTAATTCATCATTCGAAATTATAATTTATTGTGCATCATCAGTGAGTTCTGAAGTGGAGCATTTTCAAAGAGAAGTGTTGTCAAAGCTATCAAATCATCTGCTGAATGGGTATTCTTCTATTTCTATGATTAAATTTCTTAAAACCTTTGCAAACATATTAGGGCTTATTGCAGTAAATACAAACAGGTATTAGAGATATAATATGTGGTAAAATTTCAAACCCTACATCGCATAATGCCACCCAGGAGAGAATTCAAGGGAAGGGTGGATTATCAGTAGAGAAATGTATGTGACGATTTACTCCAACAGTTGACTAGATCAAATAATGATTACACTAAATTGAAGGAAGAAATCCCTAAAGATCCATGGGTCAGAATTGCAGAGGGATTGTATGACTATGGGAGATGGTTGCAGGATGCCAATATGGGCATAAGTAGATTGGCCCTTTTCAGAATTGTTTTTGGCCAGAGGAACTCTTTTGATCCAAACAGTAATGTCTGGCAATTTGATGTGGGTAAATTGGTAGTACCCAGGGTGTTTATAGATGTGGATTTACTCATGCAGATAGTGGAGAACTATGATGAAATAGCTAGCGGGTAGTGCTGGATAGTAAATGGCATGTCATGATTAGCATAACTACTAAAGAGATAAGAGAAGTGTTCAGTTTAAATGAACCAGACACCCCTATGGATAAAACTGATTTTAATGAATTTAGGGAAATATACCAAGCTCAAAGGAGCTATCTCAGGGGACTGGGAGGCCCACTAATAGAGTTTTTTGCAAAATTGGGAGACCTAGTGTTAGTAGGTCCTAACACAAAAGAACCTTTTAAGGTTGATTTGTTCACTTCCAAGGCCAGAGGAGTTTACAGGGCCTTGTGCCAGATCTTTGGGGAAGATGACTGGAATGAGATGCCAATCCATCTCATGTTTATGATGGTCCAAATCCTACATCGTCACCTTGCCATTATTTTTGATTTTGCCCCATATTTGGCTGATTTGATTCATGAAGGTTTGAAAAGTATTCAAAAGTCATAGCTCACCAAGCCTTTCACTTGGTATTCTTTACCCATGCACATGTTCCTATTTAAAGGGGCAGATTATTTTGAAGAAGAGATGAGCCTGCAGAGAATCAGAGGTGATGAGGATATGCCATTATAGTTATGGAATGTTGATATGTTAAGGGACAAAAAGAAGGCTAGCTTCATCACATTTGATAGGTGTTTTGCAACTAGGCTCAAAAGGTTACTTATTGGAGATGAGCCTAGAATCCCTGTATCACTAATGAAGTTTTTGAGACCCATGGAGCACAATCATGAGCTCAAAATGGTGCATAACTGGGGGGATGTTATTCTATACCAAGATTCTACTGTGTTTAGAGTGTATGGTTTTAGAGGAGTACCCAACATCCTACCATATATGGTCCCTTTGAAATTAGGATTTGCAGAAATAATTAGGCAAATTGGTGGCCTATAGGAGGAAGCACTTACAGGGAGAGGAAAAGGGACAATTTTCCCTACTATCACCAATGCCCACCAATTCATCATCACAAAGGGAGGGTGGAAGAGCTTGCAGACTTTCTTTGAGCCTTATCACTTAACTAATGCCAAGGTAAGATGTGCTGATCTTGAAGCCTTCATAAAGGATATGTTTAGGAAGAAGACTAGATGCTTGGTGTTGGACCACCAATTTAACTTCCCAGAGGATATCACCAGGAATGAGCTTGACATGATTGAGCAAGAAATAAAGAAAGAGAAATGGCTGGCGTACAAGAAAATCCTGGACTTTGTGCAACATTTTGATAAACTATATGACCCCCTGAGGGAATTTCAGGCTTAGCCATGGGCTAATAAAATTGATTCATTAATGACAATGTTTGAAAAAATTATGCAAGCATTGAATCAAAAAAGAGAACAAATATTGCATAAAGAGCCAGAAAGGGCTAAAGTAGTATTGAGTAGGATCATTCCTACTAGAGGGGTGCCTCCTGGTAAATATGTTGTATATCGAAGGAAAGGATATAGTGCAGTGGTACCCAAATTAGAAAAGAATATTGATCCAAAGGGTAAGAGGCCACTGGAGGCCAGCTCTAGCACATTACCAAGCCCCAAGAGGCATAGGGTAGGAGAAGAAGCCCAACAAGAATCAAATGTATATTCTCCATCTAAATCTCCCCTACATATAGATGATCAAGGTGTTGCAGAGAAGCTACTACAGATGGTGAATGCTGGTCAGATTTTTGTCACCTCTGAAGAATTACAAGAAGGCACACCAGCAGCTCCTAAAGTTAGTGAGTTGGACCTTACAGTGGAAAAATATGCTGGAAAGGAGTTGGACCCACTTACACAGCAAGCCAGTGACAAGTTTTTGTTTGATGACAATTTTGTTAAGTCCAGGGCCTTTTTACAATTCTTATGGAGAATTTATATAAATGAATTCAAAGAAAAAAGTTAGAAGAAGCAGGAAGAACACCCTGCCAAGGATAAGGAGGAGCTTGAAACTGACATCAAGCAGGAAATGATGGCCAAGTTTGCCAAAATAAATCCATATGAGGGGAGGGAACTAGTGAAGAAGGAGGGTGTATTAATACTTCCTAAATGGGATATTGCCGATGCAATTGTCTTTGGTGCAATTAGAAAAGAAACCACTATAGTGCATGCCACATAAGCACAAGCTCAACAAGATTCAAAAGGCATAAAATTCAGTGAAGACCATGCTGCACTAGTAATGTGGCATATTAAGAAGAGAAGCAATAAGGAAACTGATAAAGAAAACCAAGCTGAGCATTCAGGAAATCTGCTGGTTAAGAAAGTTGCTAATACAGGGGCTGTGGAAGTAGCAAACATCACTCTAGAATCAACAAAATTTGGGGTGAAAGTAGCCCAAAAGTTGGAGGATGAAAATAAAACCCTACAAGAGAAATTTAGCATAGTTTTGAAGGGGTACAATGAATAGAAATTGTCAAATTTGGAGAAGGAAAAAATCATAGCCCAGCTAAGAGGTCAATTGCCAGTCCAGGCTTCACCCCAAAGAATGATAGAAACAGAGGCATATCAACACTCTTCCTCTAGCCCAATAATAGATTTTCCTCCTTCTCTCTCTCCTTCAGGCTTCAAATCATAAGCTAAATTACAATATGAAAAGAATAAACTGATAGAAGAAAGGAAAAGCTTTGAGAAGGCCAGAAAAAGATGGGATGAAGAAAGCACCAAGTTCAAAGAGGGACAAAATTTTGTAAAATAGTTATATGAGGATAAGTTAAGGACCACTGTCATGCAAATTGTTGATGGATTAGATATGACAACTATTTATTCTCAGGGCGAGAATTTAAGAGGTATAATAAATTCTTATGATAAAGATCAGGTCTAGGTGGATTCCCTCATGAAACAATGGAAGGATAGAAAGGGCGAGCTAAAGTCATTTTGTGATGAGTAGAAAATGAATGACGGTGTGGATATTGTCCTAACCTCTACCTATAAATGTCTAAAAGATTTAATTAATCTAGACATTGAGAGGAGTATAATAATCAGGAAGGCACAAGGCCTAAGAAAAGAATACTATCATTTACGTTTTGAAATATTCCCAACCATATTTAAAAAGAATGGCCATTTGAAGAGAGAGCCACTATGGAGGGAAGAAGTTGGTGATGAGATGGCTATTATGATAAACAACATAGTAAATATGGATCGTACAATATTATTTGTAGAAACAATTGACACTATTCAAGAAGCTAGAGCATTCTTCAATTTTTGTAGGGAAGAAATTGAGCGAGCAAAGAGAAATTGGGAGAGGATAAATGGAAACATAAAGGAGATCCTCAATTTTGCATGGCCTAGTGATGAGGTGTTTACTTCATGGAAAGACAAGTTTGCAGTAGGTGCCCCGGAGGAAAAGAATGAAGAGAGTTAATTGATCGGTGGTTTTCCATTTTTGAGTGACAACAACAATTTTATATGGCAGCTTCTTAACAACAACAAAGAAATTAAAGAGGCTAGGTGGTCAGAAGACAAAGAATTCCAAAAAATTGATCCGAAGCTTATTGCAATCCTACTCTATAAGAGGATTAACAAGATCATTGGAAAGCGCTGGAAAATTTTGTATTGTAATCTTATTAAGCAGACATTGTACTAGTTAAGTGTGATAAATAGAAATAGAGTTGAAAGATCTCTTGCAAATTATTGAAGAGGTTATTTTTGAATACATTTTGTATGCTACTATGCTGGATGTGATTTTCTATACTTAATACAAAGATCCTGGTTCCAATCTCTCTTCTGTCATATTATCTTGTGAGTTATGAGTTTTCTAATTCATTAGCATAGAATTTATCTGTGTATGTGTATTTTTTTAGAATTTTGATCAAGGATCAGATTAAACGATGCTCTAATTAATGCATAGATTGATATTGATATGAAGTAAGACCTAAAGTGTAGAAACATTATTAGAGTGTTTGTCAATTGGTCCTTTTCTTGATGTGAAGTAATATTTGGAGTTGGCTACATCCTAAAATTGGATAGAAGAAGAAGAGGTTGCTATCTTATTGTCACAGCATAAAAAACAACCAATACATTATACATTACAAAAATCATGAATTAAAATTACAAAAATATAAATTGAAATTACAAAAATCATGAACAATACTTATTAGTAATTACTTGTAATATGAGTCAATTTCAAATTGTCAATATTCAAGTCCAACAAGTACAGTAATAACTAAAAGGTAATAAGTATACAGTGTATAAATACCTATTAAGTATTAAACAAAATTTGAATGCTAATTCTAATTTCTAAATCACTTCACTCACTCAGTGAGCAGTCTGCAGCTTTATATCCTACATGGAATCCAGCTCCTGAAATTGACTAGTAGCAAGAGCTTCTTCTTCATTCTGACTTGGGTATTCAAAATCAAAAAATTCTTCATCTTCATTCTAAGTCTAGGACCAAGATCCATCATTTGTCTCAGAAATAGCAGTAGCACCAGGTTTTGAAGTGTTCAAAAACCCTCGTCTTTCATGCATGGAATTCCAAATTGCCAATGTCCTATCATAAGGAAAGTCTCTAACATTGTACTGTGTTACAAAAAACCTCAAGCAAGTTTCCAAATTTTTGTCTAGTTTGTTTTTGATCTTTGATTTCAAAAACCCCAATGCACTGAAAACTCTTTCATCTGCCACCGACATCAATATCATTGTTTGACATAAATCAGCAAGTTTGAAATATTCTCATATTGAATCACGCAATACTTCACTCTACTCTATCCTTTTCCAAAGGCTGGTTATTCAACCAGGTTCAAATGGATTCTCCAAGTTTTTAATTTGCAATTTCATACATGATGCAAATTGTCTACATTATTTTTTAAGATTAGCTGAATCTAAAATTCCTTCAATTGGTTGTCCATTGCAATCTACTTGTTTTGAAAACTCTCTGGTCAATTCATCAATCTTTTTATGAAAGATTTGTGTATCATTTTGTTTATCTCCAAAGTTTTTCCAAAATTGAGGAAACACACAAGCCATGGCTTCAAGAATTTCTTCTCAAGGGAATCTTTCATGAATCTCACTTGAAAGTTGGTAGGAAATTGACTTCAAATTATCACTAACAGATTTAATAATCCTGTCAAAATCAACCCTTTTAACAGGAAGAAGTCTGCCTCACTTGCCTGTCTTAGATTGGTGCATTGACATTTCATATCCTTTCACAAACACACATAAATCATTTTTTGCATTAAATTGTAAAAAATTCTCAGCATGATTCAAATCTGTAATTGTCTGCCACCTGAAAAAAATTGGGCTTTGAATTGTTGTCATAT
>MU223164.1:2790309-2807761 GCA_018584345.1 Thuja plicata
ATATATAAAGAATTAAAGATTATAATATTGTAATTTTATGTTGATAAAGAGTTATTGGAATAGTCAAGTTATGAAGGTAATAAAAAATGGAATTGTTTTGATATAGAATAAATTGTTTGTTGGGATTGGAAGGCCAACGGACATTTGTCCTATTGCTGCCTTTGCCACTTTAGCTGCTCGGTTATGAGCTTATATATTTGGCTCTTATTTTCATTATGAACATTCATCGAGTTAATACAATTCTTCTTCTCTCAGTGTGGATGTAGCCACTATTGTGGTGAACCATGATAAACAGTGTGTTCTGTGTTTATTTGTAATCTGCTCTTTTATTCTGTAATTCTATTTTTCATTTCAAATTCTTTAATTCTACAATTGGTATCAGAGCTGGGCGAATAGCTGATTAGAAATTTGGTGGTTAAATTTCCTAAGAATGGAGGATACAAAAGTGGAGAAATTCACAGGTAAGAACTTCAACCTGTGGAAAGTGCAGATGTGTTCCTTGCTGATTAAGCAAGATTTATCAATCGTGCTGGAAGGAAAAACTAAGAAACCAGTTGCGATGTCAGATGAAGATTAGAAGAAAATAGATGATAAAGCGATTGCATCAATCTTCCTTTTGCTATCGCAAAATGTCTTGTTCAATGTCTTGAATGAGAAAATAGCAAAAGAAATTTGGGACAAACTTCAGAGCATGTATGAGACGACATCAGCGGCAAATAAAATCTTCATTATGAAGAAACTCTACAAGTTAAAAATGAAGGAAGGGGCTGCAATGTCCAATCATATAAATGATGTAAATACTTTACTATGTCAAGCAACCTCAGTTGGCATGACACAAGATGACGAAGCCAAAGCCATTATCTTGTTGTGTTCCTTACCTGACAGTTGGGATCCCATAGTTACAGCTATTAGCACTTCAAATTCCACAATGAAGAAGCTGGTCTACGATGAAGTGGTTGCTACTTTTCTTAGTGAAGATATGAGAAGAAGTAACAAAGACATCTCATCCGGTGATGCTCTTACCATGGTCAACACCGAGAATAGAGGAAGAGGTCAACATAGAGGCATAAATAATTACAACTGATGGTCAAAATCTGGTAGAAGATCACAGTCTAGAGGAAGAGAAGGCGGCTGTTGGTTTTGTGGCAAAGCTGGTCACGTCAAGAAAGATTGTCAAAAGTATAAGAAGGCACAAGAAAAAGTTTTGGACAGCGAAGCAAATGTCGCTTATGACAAAGATGATGGTATTTTAATATTATCAACTACTGATACAAAATATGATTCATGGGTAATTGATTTGGGAGCTTCCTTTCATGCTTCCTCTCTCACGGATGCTTTCACAAATTATCAAGAAGGTGAATTCAGAGAAGTATATTTGGGTGATAACAAAGCATGTAAAATCATTGGGAAAGGTGATATTGTCTTGCATCTAGAAGGAAAAGAAAAATTATTGCTCAAAGATGTTAGACATGTTCCTCAATTAAAGAGGAATCCAATTTCAGTCAGCCAATTATATACCCAAGGCTTCAAAACCGAACTCACAGACACATGGAAAATAGTCAAAGGCTCCTTGACTATTGCAAAAGGAGACAAGACCAACAGTCTCTATATTGTGAAACCCACTGATGAGGTGGGAGCTGCTTTGACACTTGTGGGTAGCGATGTTGTGCTTTGGCATCAAAGGCTAGGCCATATGAGCAAGAAAGGGCTTGAGGTAATGCTGAATCGGGACCAACTTCTGGGACTTCAATCTGCAAAATTGGAATTTTGTGAGCATTGTCTTCATGGGAAACAAAAGTGGGTCAGCTTCTTGAAGAATGGTCATGACAAGAAGAAAACACCATTGGAGTTGATACACTCAGATGTCTTCGGTCATACGGAGGTAACCTCTCATGGAGGAGTGAATTATTTTGTCATGTTTCTTGATGACTATACAAGAAAGGTATGGGTTTACATGCTTTCTAGAAAATATGAGGTATTCTCTAAATTCAAAAATTTTAAAGCTCTTGTGGAAAATCAGAGTGGTCATAAAATTAAGTGTTTGAAGACGGATAATGGAGGTGAATTTTGTTCATTGGAGTTTGATAACTTTTGTGCAGATCATGGTATAAGAAGAATTAAGGTTGTTCCTTATTCACCTCAAGAAAATGGGGCAGCAGAATGATTAAATAGAACCATTCTTGAGAAGGCAAGGTGCATTCTTTCCAATGCCAGTTTGGGCAAAGAATTTTGGGCAGAAGCCTGCAATACAACAGTCTATTTAATCAATAGGTCTCCTTCATCTCATCTAGAGTTTGGTATTCTAAAAGAGGAATGGCTGGGTAAGAGAATTTCATACTCACACATCTGAGTTTTTGGGTGTGAAGCTCATGCACATGTCCCAAAAGAAAGAAGGATGAAGCTGGATTTCAAATCACAAAAGGGCATATTTGTGGGATATGGAGAAGACCAATTTGGTTACAGAATTTGGGATCTGGTTGAAAAGTGAATTATTTGTAGTCGTGATGTCATTTTCAATGAGCAAAATTTTCCCGCTCTTAGAGACATTGATAAGTCTGAAGGGGAATACATCTCTTTCAAAACTCTTTCAAATGATTTTCCTCACATCTCCTCCCAAAGCTACGACATAGCACATCCCCAGCATATGACTCCCACGTCCATTTTAGCTCCAATTTCATCCATTACAAAATCTTCTAATTCTAATTTTTCTTCTTCCTACACACAATCTACAGGAAATGTCAGTGTTTTATGCCTAATTAATAACAATTTTCAGCTACCTTGGTCTACCACGGGTTTCTCAACACCAGTGGACAGGACACATTCTTCAATTTTTGGAGACTCTGCTCCATCGCAACACTCTATTTTTGAGTGGGCAGACTCCAAGCTAAATCGCGCTGGGTCTGCCCCACCCTTATCTGTGCCAAATGCTCTCTCCCTTGCGTAGCACATTGAAGTCTGCACCCACGTGCAGCATAATCTTCCTCCTCCCGTGCAACATAATCTTTCTCCTCCTACGCAGCATGACTGTCCTCCTTCCTCCACGCAGCCTGTCTGTCCTTTGCAAACAGAGCACAACCCATGTGAACCAGAGCAGGGCACATAGCAGTAGGGTCCATGTCATCAGCTGCAGGGCATGCATGAGCAGCAACATGGCTCGCGTGAACTGCAGCTTGGACTGTGGGAAGACCAGCATGGGTCTTATTCTTCTTCCCCTGTCGATTCTAGTGGGATGCATAGAATGATGGTGGATGGAACTTCCTCCACTGCAAAATTGCATGACATAACTTCCAGTGCTGAACAAAATAGAATGTCTGATGATTGGTTTGTTACAAACACAGAATTGGCAGAATCTACTAGAGTCATTCCTTTGACTAATTCAAATTTTCAGCATGATGATTCGATGACTCTTGGACATAGTAGTGAAATTGTGGAGAATCCAGGATTGAGGAGTTCAAGCAGACAGAGAAAAGTTCCAGCAAAATTTTCTGATTTTCAGTTACTATTCGCTGAAGAGGCAGAGCCCGAGCTATTAATTTCTGAACAATCTGAACTGGTAAATTAGAAAGAGGCATGTACAAGTAGCGATAAAAACAAATGGATGGTTGCTATGACAGATGAAATGAATTCGCTTGAAGTGAACGACACCTGGGATTTGGTCTCTCTTCCACCAAATTGAAAACCACTCAAGAACAAGTGGGTTTATAAATTGAAAGATGAAGGAGGAGGTCAAAAATGGTTCAAAGCTCGATTGGTGGTAAAAGGATATGCTTAGAAACAGGGGATTGATTTCGCTGAGATATTTTCTCCGGTTGTAAAGATGACATCCATCCAAACAGTATTGGGATTGGTAGCTATTTGGGATCTCGAATTGGAACAGCTAGATGTTAAGACATCATTTATACATGGAGACATAAATGAAGAGTTGTATATGAATCAGCCTGAAGGTTTTGTGAAAAAGGGACAGGAACATCTTTATTGCCTTCTGAAGCGTAGCTTGTATGGGCTCAAGCAAGCCCCAAGGCAGTGGTATGTTAAGTTTGATTCCTTCATGCTTGAACAAAATTTCATAAGATGTGAATCTGATCCATGCATTTATTACAAGAAACTTCCAAATGGAGAATTTGTTATTCTTCTTTTATATGTTGACGACATGTTGGCCAAGAAGATTCTTGGTATGAAAATCACACGGGACAGAAAGAAGAAAGAAATTAATTTACATCTCAAAAGGATTATATTAACAAAGTTGTGGACAGATTTGGCATGAATGATGCCAAGATAGTTTCTACTCCTCTTGCTTCTCATTTTCAGTTGTCTACTGAATTGTGCCCAAAAACACAAAAGGAAAAGGAATTCATGGACAACATTCCTTATAAATCAGCAGTTGGTAGCATAATGTATGCTATGGTTTCCACTCATCTTGACATTGCCCATGCGGTGGGAGTGGTAAGTAGGTTCATGAGAAATCCCAGGAAGCTTCATTGGGAAGCTGTTAAATGGATAATAAGATATTTAAAAGGCACTTCAGATTATGTTTTATGTTTTGGTGGAAAAAATAAACAGTTGCAAGGATTCATGGATTCAGATCTTGCCGGAGATTTGGATAAGCATAGATCTACTACCAGTTACACATTCATGTTCGCTGGAGCTGCTATTAGTTGGGCCTCCAGGCTTCAACATTCTATTGCTCTTTCTTCTGCTAAAGCTGAGTATTTGGCGCTTTCCAAAGGTGCTCGGGAAATGATTTGGTTGCAGCGACTACTTGGTGAAATGAAGTATCAACAAAATGATTATGTTATATTCAGTGACAACCGCAGCACCATCTTTATGGCACATAATCATACCTCTCAGCGTCATTCAAAACACATTGACATTCACACTCACTTCGTTTGGCATATGGTTGAAGAGGGTAGGTTGAAGGTTGAAAAGATTGATACCAAAATCAATCCGATTGATATATTCACAAAAGTTGTAACCACAGAGAAGTTTGAATGTGCAAGAACTTCTCTTGGCCTTGTTAAGCTGAAGTAAGTCAGCATGTAGAGTAGGGGAATGCCTGATCAGCTGAAATATTTGTTGAGTTTCGGTGGGAGTTTGTTGGGATTGGAAGGCCAACGAACATTTGTCCTGTTGCTGCCTTTGCCTCTTCAGCTGCTCGGTTATGAGCTTATATATTTGGCTCTTATTTTCATTGTAAACATTCATCAAGTTAATACAATTCTTCTGCTCTTAGTGTGGATGTATCCACTATTGTGGTGAACCACAATAAACAGTGTGTTCTGTGTTTATTTGTAATCTTCTCTTTTATTCTATAATTCTATTTTTCATTTCGAATTCTTCAATTCTACATTGTTGATAATCATTTAGGTTTAGAAAACAAATAAATTGAACAAGTAGAGTCGATCCGAGTTCATCTGCGGTCACCAAACAGAAAACAATTCTCATTTAATGGAGACAACAAAAACAATAATATTCTCATATCATTTGTTATCACTTAATAGAAAACAATCGAGTGCATTGAAGAATCGTGATAATGGCAGGGTGCATCTAAGTTGTGAAAATCTTATAAGAATTGAGTATTTTATATTGAAATAACTCTTGTATTTCTAATATAACAGAATGCCCTTGCGTAAGCACAGAGAAGGCCGAATTCTGAAGTAGAAATGCAGGTGAGGAAACTTTGGAAGGGCTTCCATTGGGAACTATCTTTCCCTAATCAATTATTTGGCACTGATTTCCTACTTATCTCTTCTGTGTGTATAGTTTTGGTTTAGTTAATCATTGCCAACTATCGCCCACAATTAACGACTTTGTGTAATTTATCAAGGTTGACTTTAAAATATTTTTTTAATGGAATTGGACACGGTAATTCAGGTTGAGAGATTGATCAAAATCTCAATAATTTGAAAGAAAAATTTAAATATCCGCTATTTTAAATATAGAGTCTATATTAGCTATTAGCAGCCGCAGCTCGTGTAACACATTGAAATGGTTCGGGTTAGTATTAGGGTTAGAGTTTGGTTTACATTTATTATTATGATTAGGGTTAGGGCTTAGTTTTAAGGTTGGGTTTATGGTCATGGTTATGAGGAGAATTATGGTTAGGGTTAGGGATAGAGTTAGCATTTGGATTATAATTATAACATGTTAAAGCTAGAAATAGGGTCTTGGTCAGTGTTAAGGGCAAGGTTAGAATTTTTATTAGGGTTAGGAGTGGAATTATAATTAGGTTAAGGGTAAAGATTTAGATTTGGTTAGGGCTATGATTTGGGTTAGGGTTAGGGTCAAGTTGAGGATTAATCTTAAGATTAGCATTATAGTTAAGATTTGGTTTAGCTTTATAATTATGGTTAGGGTCAGGGTTTAGACCTATGGTTAGGGTTAATATTAAGGTTAGGGTTTGGTGTTAACATATTATAATTTAGAATTATTATTATGATCATAGTTAGGTTTTAGTGTTAGGGTTGTGTTTATGGCCATGGTTAGGGTTTAATGTGAGTGTGAGAATTGTATTAGTGTCGGGGGTAGAACTATGGTTAGGGTTACGGTTTGGATTATAATTATAATAGGTGTCAAGTTATGAAAAGGGTTTTTGTTTTCGTTGAGAGCATGGTGTAATTACTATTAGTATTGGGATTGGAATTATAATTAGGAGTAGGGTGAGGATTAAGATTTGGTCAGGGTTATCATTTGTGTTAGGGTTATGGTTTAGTGTTAGTGTTGGGTTTATCATCATTTTTAGGGTTTAACATTAGGGTGAAAATTATGTTTTAGGGCTACATAAAAGTTAGGGTAAGGGTAAGGGTTAGAATTAGGGTTAGGGTTATAATTATAGTTAGGATTATGGTTTGGGGTAGAGTAAGGATGATTGTTTATGTTAGGGTTTATGGTTATGGTTAGAATTGTGGATAGTGTTAGGGTTTACATAACGTTTGATTTAGTGTTAAGGTTTAGATTAGTGTTAGGCTTACAATTATAGTTATGATTATGGCCAGGGTTAGGGTTAGGATTGGGATTGGGATTATGGTTATAGTTAGGGTTTGCATAATGGTTAGAGATAGGATTTGGGCTATGGCTAGGTGGAATGGTTAGAGTTAGGGTTAGCGTTAATGTTACGATAATGGCTAGGGTTATTATTAAGGTTGGGTATAGGGTTAGAGTTATAGATTTGGTTAGGATTATTATGGTTAGGGTTTGGAATTAGGATTGAGATTATGGTTATAGTTAGGGTGTTAGGGCTTGGTTGAGGGATATGATTAGGGTTAGGAGTGTAGTTAAGGTTAGGTTATAGTTATGGTTAGGATTCTTGATAGGGTTTATGGTTGGGATTAGGATTATTGGTATAGTTAGGGTTTAAATAATGGTTATGGCTATGGATAGGGTGAGGGATATTATTAGGGTTATGTTTATAATAAGGGTTCACGACATGGTTAGGGTTAGGGTTATAGTGAGGTTTCACATCATGGTTAGGGTTTAGGTTTAGGTTTGGGTTATTATTAAGGTTAGGTTTAGAGTTAAGATAATGATTATGGTTAAGTTTAAGATTATGGTTAGGATTGGGGTTTAGATTTAAGGTTAGAATAATGTTTAGGTTTAAGGGTTTCATCATAATTAGTTCTAGAGTTAGGTTTATGGTCAAGGCTAGGGTTAGGCTTTAGATTATGGTTATGATTAGAGCTTATGGTTAGGGTTATGCTTTAAAATAATATTTCAGTATTATATGTACTATTTTGATACATATTCACAACCAAGAATGACAAAGGTTGGCCCTTGATATATCTATAATTTTCCAATAATTTTAAATGTTGGCTGAAGATAGAATTACACTTCTAGCTCAAAGATCATGAGATTTTGGAAAGTAAAAATGCTAGGCAAGAAAGTGTTTTGCGAGACAAAAATATGAAGTGGAGAAAATTTATTCATTATTAAATATAATGTTAACTCATATATTTTATTATTTTATTATTTTTTATAAGATGATAATTTAGAATTATTTTTTCTATTTTTTAGAAAGAGCATTTATTTGGATGCATAGTTTTACTATGTATTTTATATATTACAGATTTAATGTAATAAGACAAAAAAATATCAACACACACACACACACACACACACACCCCTTGACCTTGATCTCCTAGTTTGCATGTTTACAATCAATTAGACTGATTCAAATAATTACATATGCTTTACTTGTTTGTGAAGAAATAGTTTTACAGCTAAGCATAAAGCTAATTATAAAATTGAAGTGTTTTATCTGACGTGTAACTCAGATCCACTTTTCTCAGAAATAAAACTGTCTCTCGGTAGACTAGTGCTCAACATGCTCTGTAGTCTATGCTTAGTGATGTCTCTGAACTGTCTGTTGGTTTACTCTGTAAAATGTCTGTCGGTGATAGTGCATATCGGTGTTCACTTGTACTAACATTTTTGGTGACCATTGCACTTGTTTGTTTTCAGTGTCCTCTGCACTTGACTATTTTGGTGTCCATTGTGCTTAACTAAATGTTGTAACTCGGTGATCATGTTACTGACAATCCAAAAATTGTTTCCTTGTATACTATTGACAAATATGATCCTTTCGAATTATCAATTTTATCAAGCCATATTTAAAAATATATATCATTTTAACAAAGCTAAAAGATATAATTTTATTAATAAAAATAAAGCAATTATTTATTAAAATATAAAATAAAAATATAGAATAACGATTCATTGTTTGACCCTTCAAATTTAAGATATTTAAATAGAACTATTGGTCAATAAAATTCAGAAAGGAAGAACAAAATAAACTCAAAAAATAATGAAATGAATTCAAAACAAAAATTAGAGTCAATCTTTGATTCAGATTTCATCAAACAATAATAATCAAAGATTATTTTTAAATAACACCTTTAGAAAGTTAAAGATACATAATCATTGATGAAAAAAGGAATAATTATTTTTCAAAGTATAAAATAGAAATACAAAATTTCTATTTTGTGTTTGATCTTTAAACTACAATAATCTACTTTGCATTGTTTATCCCCACACCACATCATAAAACCTTATTTTGTAAGAAATTTTCTTTGATTGCCCAAAAACATTTTAATTGCACAATATTTGGTTGAAAATGAAGTGCACCCACAGACCAATTCTTTTTAAAAAATTTAGAGTATTAAATTATTATTTTTTAATCAATTGCATCAGAAACCTTGTAATAAAGCCAAGAGGCTTTCCTACAGTCCCAACATATGGATGTCAGCCATCCGTGTACAGAAAAACATCTCCATAAATTTAGGATTGATTTAAAATCATAACTGTTTATTTGTTATAAAATGTCTTAATAAATATTTTCTACCCACGTGTTGAAACCTTCTCCATTCTAGAAAAAATGTTATAACCCTAACTGTTTTCATTATTATTCCCACATCTTCTTTCTTCTCAGAATTGCTCGATCAAGAAGAGTTTACTATCGTCATTTTAATGTTTCAAAGTTTTGTGTTAGTATGAGACTTGAAAATTGTTAATATTTTGTTCTCTATTGCGATGCATGGTTAAAGTTATGTTTGAATTTAAATGTGTTCTTTATTTGATTCTTGCAGGCCAATACTTTATTGTAGTTTTGCTCTCTACTTTCTAATCTTCTCTCTACTTTATGTTCATCTACCGGTAAGTATGCTTTGTTTAGCCAAGAGGCTCTACAATCAGAATGTAGGGAGGTAGAATCTTGAAATAAAATTTTTAATTTTAAAAATCAGTGAAACTCTTTCGGGCAATCTCCATAAATTATAGAGTAAAACAAAATCTCTGTGGTTATCTTTTTATTTTCTCTATTAATTTATAAATTTTATAAATATTAATTACGCCGAGAGGCGTTCTTACAATGGGAGCACAAGCTAAGTCCCAACATGGGCATATTCTAAGGAATATTCCGTGTACATAAAAAAGAAGTGCTTCCAATTCCTACAATTACAATCCGTAAACAAATTTAAAAAAAATGCACATAATGCCAAATGGCATTAAAAAAACAAAAAGAAATCACAAAAAAAAAAGAATTTGAAGAGACAAGCATGCAAAGAGGAATTTGAAGAGATAAGCATGCAAAGAGGAATTTGAAGAGACAAGGCATGCAAAGAGAAAAAAAAAACTTCAAAAATGCTAAATGGCATTAGAAAAATCTGATATATAAAATAAAATTAAAAATAAGGTCATAAAAGGCCAAAAATAGAGGAGTACCAAATGGCATTTGAAGAAAATTATTATTTTTTTAAAAAATTGCATGCTTTTTTGGATTTGGAGAGACAAGGCATGCAAAGAGGAATTTGAAGAGACAAGCATGCAAAGAGGAATTTGAGGAGACAAGGCATGCAAAGAGGCATCCTTTGGGGAAGATGCTCTCAAATTATAAAAGAGTTCTTCCCTCATTTAATTTGTTGTTTTGCAGAGTAATGAGAGATTTGGAGGAGAATTGAAGAGATAGTTTTGGAGATTTAAAGATGAAATATTTATTTCTTTAATTACTTTGTTTTTGTATATAGTTTAAATATTTAGATTTATATTTAGATTTAGGTTTAATATTTATAATATTTTCATTTAGATTGAGATTTAGTCTATATTTCTTTAATTACTTTGTTTTTGTATATAATTTAAATATTTGGATTTACTTTAAATATTTAGATTTAGATTTAATATTTAGATTTATGTTTAATATTTATATTTACTTTTTAATATTTTAAAATATGGAGAGTAATATTTTCATTTAGATTTAGATTTAGTCTATAATGTTTTAATGTTTTTATTTATTTTTTAATGTTTTAGATATATTTTATATATTAATTTTAGATTTACTTTTTAATGTTGTAGATTTACTTTATAATGATTAATTTTAATTTATAATGTTTTTATATGTTGTCATATTTTCAAAAATTTCAATATATTACATTTATTATTTAAATATTATCTTTTTGATTTAAATATTGTTTTTTAATATTTTAATTTTAAACAAACTTAAAAAATTCCAAATGTCATTAGAAAAATCCAAAAATCCAAAAATCAAAATATAAGGCCATAAAAGGCCAAAAATAAAGGAGTGCAAAATGACATTTGAAGAAAATTATTATTTTTTTTAAAAAAATGTGCATGCTTTTTCGGATTTGGAGAGGAATTTGGAGAGACAAGTATGCAAAGATGAATTTGAAGAGCCTTTCGTATTTATTTATTTAATTACTTTGATTTTATAAACTTTAAAAATGCCAAATGACATTAGAAAAATCTAAAATCAAAATAAAAATAGAAATATAAGACCATAAATGGCCGAAAAGAAAGGAGTGCCAAATGGCATTTAAAGAAAATTAATTTTTTAAAAAAGTTTGCATGCTTTTTCGAACTTCGAGAGGAATTTGGAGAGACAAGCATGCAAAGAGGAATTTGAAGAGTCTTTCATATTTATTTCTTTAATTACTTTTTTTTTTGTATACAATTTAAATATTTAGATTTAGATTTAGATAAAGGTTTAATATTTATATTTACTTTTTAGTATTTTAAAATATAGAAGGCAACGTTGCCATTTAGATTTAGATTTAGTTTACAATATTTTAATGTTTTATTTATTTTTTAATGTTTTAGATATATTTTATATATTAGTTTTAGATTTACTTTTTACTATTTTACATTTATAGTTATAATTTACTTTATAATATTTTAGTTTTAGTTTATAATGTTTTTATATGGATGGCAATGCCGTCATATTTTCTAAAATTTTAATATATTATATTTATAAGGTAATATTTAAATATTTTAATTTAAAAATAATATTGCTCTTATTTGAAATATAGTTTTAATATATGGATAGAAATGCCATGATATTTTCCAATATTTCAATGTAACAGAAACATGTAGAGTTCCAAATTATAATGCAACGTGGTTACTTATTTTTTTAAATTTCTTATGGTTGTTAAAATAGTTTTGCTCACAATTCATCATACTACATCATTTATTATCTTATTTTAAACATTATTGATTTAATTTTTTTCAATTTATAAAATAAATGTACTTTTTATTCTAATTATTTCTATAGACTGATGTTTGTTTAACAATTTGCAGCATACCATTCGAACTATTGTTGCCTCTGACAGAGAGTCAAACATCATTGATACGAGCCCAAATGCTTCAGTGTCCTCAAATGATTTCTTTGAGATTGAATTTGACAAGTGTGCATGAATAATTAAAGAATCATGCACAAATATAATCAAATTCATGGAGAGTGCATTGTTATCAATTGATTATGTTGAAGAACTAGAAATAATGGACATGGAAGATGTTGCAAGATTTGTGCATGACACACCTACAAAAGTAGATGTATTTCCGTCGATGATGAAAGAAGTCTACCACAATCATTGTTCAAATAAAGGTTGCAATACCATCTTAATCGTTGAACAATATGTGATGTACTTACATCATTACGAAGAAATGTGTTTTATATAGTTCATCCTTATCTTTGCTTTCACACTTTTTACTTCATCTAAATAGTTCTACCAGGACTTATATTTCCCCTTTCATCTTTGTAAGTTTCATGAACAAGAGAAAAATAAATTGTTTTCACTATTCAAGTGATGTTTACAATTATACTTGCAAGGTTTTGCAACATATTTGTTGAACTTTGTATTTCTAATATTAATGGCTTTCAAAAATGTGTCCCATAAAAAGGATGCCTTCAAATAAATATGAAGAATTATTCACAAAGGACATCTCATAGATATGTTAGGCACTAAATTTTGTATAAAACCCACATGCTAATTCTAGGCATAATCCTAATCCAAATGATAATATTCATTCTAAGAGTACCACCATTATTTGAATAATATTCATTCTAATTGTAACCATATATCTATGTTACTAAGTATGGTCGCAATCATAACTCTAATACCTACATTACATCACTAACTCTAATAGTAACTCTAATACTAATAAGTACGATATTGATCCTAACTCTAAACCCTTAGTGGGAAAAGGGTGATACAAATCCTTAGTGTGATACAAATCCTACATGTACAACATACATCCTATCACTATATATGTTTGTTATCTTTCTATAACAGTCACCCTAAGCTGCTCTGCAACTCCTACACACTTTCCCACCCAGCTCATTTTCAAACCGAAGGTCCCCATGCCCGCCTCCCCGGGGAGAGATGCTGCCCCCTGGCAGAACCTCCTATTGGTCCGGATGGACCCCAGACCACAGACACTGTGTCTGGGTCAATGGGGGAATCTCTAAAGGTGTCTTCTTCTGCTGATCCTAAACCTAACTGGAAATGGGCTCTTGTCGGTGATGCCCAACTGTCCTTACAGGACCTTTTGGTGAACTTTGTTCAGACGAAAGAAGGAGCAGAACTGTCGCTCCCAGAATTTGTGGTGAACCGCATGATGGCTGACTTCCAGATGGCTCTGGTGGGTCGATTCTTTAACTTTCGACCTACCATTGACATGGTTATAAAATGGGTTGCTAATCAGTGGAAGATCAAAGGATCGACCCTAGTTTCGGCCATGCTGGGTGGGCTCTTCCTGTTTAAGTTTACCACTCCTGAGGACATGACTAGTGTGCTGGCTGGTTCATGGGTTTATGGAAAACACTTCCTAGCTCTTGCGAAGTGGAAGCCCAGATTCAATCAGGCAACAGACCTAACTAGATCGGCCCCTGTTTGGGTCCGCCTCCCGGGTCTCCCGCTCGAATATTGGGATGAGCAGGTCTTCCGTTGGATTGGTGATTCCTTTGGTTCATTCATCATGACAGATCAGGTGACAAGGTCTAAATCTAGGTTGGTGTTTGCCAGATTCTGTGTGAATGTCAACATGAATAAAATCCTGCCCAACTTTGTTACTCTGAAGTCCAAACTGGGTAGATGGACCCAAGCATTAGTCTATGAGAATGCTACTCTGTTCTGCCATAAATGTGAATGCAGAGGTCACTCTGGCGATTCCTGCAAGGTCATCAAGTTGAATGAGAAGCAACAGAACAAGGATAAAGGTATTGTTGGGGTCTCTCCCCCAGCGGTGCTAGAGGATTCGGTGGTGCCAATGCCACCCTTGGGGGACATGGAGACGGATCTGGGGATGCGGTCACCTGTGGCCTTTAACATAGTTTCTGATGTGTTTTCACTGGAGGAGGGAGAGATTGTCTCCACCTAGGTGCAGGGCTTGGGTTGCTCTGGACCTCCCCCTAACCCAACACTGACTGTTCTGGAAGGCCCTCCTACCATGGCTCTGGAATCTACTGTAACATTGATGCCTCCCCCTGTGGAGAAACAGTCCTTCTTGGCCAAGAAGGAATAGCCCGATATTGTGGTAGCCCTTGAGCTGCTCAACCTAATACGGATGGCTAAGCACACCCCAAAAGAGGTAATGAAAAGCCCCCTCAGCTCAACAGATGGCTCTGAGGATGAGGTGGGGGAATGGAAAACACAGAAAAATAAAACCAAAAATAAAAACGCAGATGTGGGGGTGGATACTCCAAGAGGAAGACCATCAGAGAGAGTAAGAAGATCGAAAGGATCCACAAGGGAGGTTGTGGCAGGTAGGCAACAAACCCTGGAATCTAGCTTCAAAAGTAAGAGATGAACTGCCTCTCTTGGAATGTGAGGGGTTTGAACATCTCCCTCAAACAAATGGCTATTAAACACTATATTTTTTTATCTCAAGCTGGAGATACTTCTTCAGGAAGTCAAGATGTCTGCTTGTACCTTTGCTACTATAGCTCCGCTTCTATGGCCTGGGGCTGCTTTCCTTTATTCGGATGCTGAGGGTGTGTCTGGTGGTATTGCCACCCTCTGGAACCCGAATAGAATTTTTGGTCAGTTGGTTAACTCTTCCCCTAACTTCCTTGCTATCACATTTAAGAGGTCTGGTGTTGAATGGACCTCCTTTAATATCTATGCTCCGAACACCAGGCATGCACGTGCCTCTCTGTGGAATGAGTTGAGTCACAGGATTGCTTTAGTTGGCTCTGCGAACTGTCTATTGGCTGGTGACTTTAACACCCCCCTGTACCCCTCTGAAAAGTGTGGTGGCCTCATCGATTACTCAGACAGTATGGGAGAGCTAGCGGATTTTATAACTTCCACAGGCCTTCTGGACATTACTCTAAAGGGTGACCCTTTCACCTGGTCCAACAATAGGAAAGGTTCTCACCTAATCCAGGTGAGGCTTGATAGGGTCCTTGCCACTTCCTCTTGGAACCTCTACCTAAACTCCACCTTGTCATCCCTCCCTAGAACTACCTCTGACCACAACCCCCTCCTTCTTTGCTGGATGGACTCTCCTATGGTCAGCCCGTCGCCTTTCATATTTGAAATTATGTGGTGCTCCCACCCCTCCTTTAGGGATCAGGTTAATTTCTAGTGGAAGACTCATATCAAAGGTACAACAATGTTTAGGATAGCTTAGAAATTGGAAATTATCAGGAAGGAAGTTAAAGGATGGAGCAAGCATAACTTTGGTGATTTTCGCAAGCAGAAAACTGATCTTTCGGAAACCCTTGTTTCCCTCCAGGAGCAACTAGCATCCAGAAGCTTCTCACCTTAGATACAGGAGGAGGAGGAGAGGACTAGACTTAAGTGGCAGGAAACCTTGAAAAGAGAGGAAATTTACTGGAAGCAAAGATCCAGAATTCAGTGGCTTGCTGAGGGACACAGGAACACAACCTTTTTCCATAGGTCTGCTTGCATCCACAAGAAGAGAAATTCCATCTCCTCTCTCCTGGATGAGGGGGGAAATGAAGTCAAGGAAAAGGAAAAAATTAACCAGGTTGCGGTTAATTACTTTATGGACCTGTATTCAGAAAGAGGTCCTGTCTGCCTTGACCACATCCAAAACATGCTCCTTAATCACATCCAAAGTGCTATTTCCCTTGGTGATAACGACATGCTCACAAAGAGGGTTACTGATGATGAGGTTAAGAAGGCGATGTTTGATATGGGAGCCTACAAAGCCCCTGGTCCGAACGGATTTCCCCCTGCTTTCTTCCAGGAGTACTGGGAATTTGTGGGAAATGACGTTATCAGAGCTGCCAGAGACTTCTTTAGGACGGGGCGTCTTCTTAGAAAGCATAATCAAACTTACATTGTGCTTGTCCCTAAGACTGAAAACCCTACGTCTATGGGGGATTTCAGACCCATTACCCTCTGTAATACATTCTACAAGATCCTCACCAAGATCCTGATTGGCAGAATCAAGCCTCTCCTTGACAAGATTATCAGTAACACCCAGAAAGGTTTTGTTCCTGGTAGACAGATTCTGGACGCGGCCATTGCCACCCATGAAATTATCCACTCGATGGACAAATGCAAAGCCCCAGGTATGGCCTTTAAACTAGATATTTCCAAAGCTTATGACAAAGTGAATTGGTCCTTTCTACTCAAAATCCTGGCTAAAATGGGCTTTAATGAAAAGGTTATCCGAATTATAAAAGAATGTACCCAAACGGTTAGTTTTTCTATCATAACTAATGGTTCCCCGGGTAGACATTTTACCCCTGAGAAAGGTCTCAGACAGGGAGACCCCCTATCTCCCTACCTCTTCATCATGGTGGCTGATGTTCTTAGCAGGACTATGTGTATGTTATCCGCTGTGGGGAAGTTGCATGGCTTCAAACCTGCTTCCACTCACCCTCAAGTGGTGTTGGAACAGTTTGTGGATGACACTTTCCTCTTTGGGTATTCTTCTATTATTGAGGCTAGAAAATGGAAACAGACTTTGGATTATTATGCTTGGGCTTCGGGTCAATGTATTAACTATCAAAAAAGCTGGCTATTCTTCTTCAATACTCCTGTGGATGTTCAAAATAAGGTGCTACAAATTTTGAGATGCTTAGCAGCCTCGCTCCCTTCGACTTACCTTGGACTCCGTCTCACGGTCAAAGAAGTTTCCCTTGAATTCTGGGACTCTATCCTGGAAAGAACCCAGCAGAAACTGGCTGGCTGGAAAGGAAAGATTTTAAGCAATGCTGGTAAACTCCAATTGGTGGCCTCTACCCTTCAAGGGATCCCGGTTTACTTTCTATCTCTATTCAAAATCAGAACCAATATGGCTGAAAAACTGGAAAAAATTTAGAGAACCTTTCTGTGGGCTGGGAGTGAAGAAAAAAAGAGGATTTCACTTGTCAACTGGGACACTGTCTGCCTCCCAAAAAGGTTGGGTGGTTTTGGCCTTAGGAAAATCAGTCTGATGAACAAGGCCCTTACTACTAAGGTGGCCTGGAAGCTCATTGAGGGAAAAGAGGAGTGGTGCAGAATTATGGAAACCAAATATCTTCAAGGTCACCCCTACAGATCTAGGTTCAACATCAGCGACCACCCCAGTGGTTCCAAACTCTGGATGAATATATGCAAGTGTAAGGCCCTCCTAACCAGAGGGGATTTTTGGAAAATTGGAAATGGGAGATCGATTAGATTCTGGAATGACCACTGGATCACGAACCAACCCC
>MU223164.1:2823954-2834686 GCA_018584345.1 Thuja plicata
GGCGCAATTACTGGAATGGACCTACAATAGAAAGATCACACTGAAGTTCTCCAGCAATTATTACCCCCAGGGGAATGGCGTTGCTGAATCAACAAATAAGAATCTTCTTGAGGTGATCAAACATTTGTTAGAACAAAATCCCCGGGATTGGCACCAAAAACTAAAATTTGCCCTCTGGGCAGATCGTATTCATATTAAGGCCGCCCTGGGGACATCCCCATTCCACTTGGTTTATGGTCAAAACCCTGTATTCCCAGTCAACTTACAAATCCCAATTTTACAGTTTATGCAAGAATTTAACAACAGGGACAACATTGTGGAGGTTTGACTTTTGAATCTGGTGTGAATGGAAGAATAGTGAGACACGACCCTTGAACACTTTGCGCGTCATCAAGCAGTGGTAAAATGATGGTTTGACAGAAGAGCCCAATATAAGGCTTTTCAGATTTCAGATCTGGTCCTGTTGTGGGATAAGGCCCGGGATAAGAGAGGAAAGCATACCAAGTTCCAATAGCTCTAGCTCAGACCATACTTAATTTCAGAAATCTACGGGGCAAATACTTACCGCCTTAACACCTTGACTGGAGAACCTGTCGCATTGCCTGTTAATGGGAACTTTCTCAAACATTACTTCGAATAAGGGTAAGTTTGTCCAAAATTGTATTGTATGTAAATATCCCCTTGTAGATAGTCTAGTCGGCTATCCTCCGGGGCAGTCTCCCCCCTTTTTTATTTTTGTTGTCTTTGTTTTTGCTTTCGTCTTTCTTTTGGTCCCGGAGTTTTGTTCCATCTTGCAGGAACTAGAATGCTTCGCATAGCTTTGGCCTCTAGTGCAATGCCTCCGGCATGGTGAACTTTAGAATCTATCTTTATCACGGTGGAATCAACCCGGTCTCCGGGATTGTTTTGCAGGTTATGGCACATTTTTGAGCAATCTCCATTGGGTGTTGTCTTCGGGATTCTGGCAATCAGTGAACAATAATAATATAAGGAATAAGTAATCGGACACGTCAGGGGTAGATCAGCTGTACTGGTTGGTTGATCCACATCTAAAAATCCAAAGAAATTCTTCCAAGGTCCAGAGTTTTATCCTCTTCAAATATCTAAATATAGGTGGATAGGTGAAAGAAGTACCGCCATTTGAATTTAGCTAAGCTTAGGCTCAATGGTGAAAGAAGTACCGCCTTCCCCACCAGGAAATAAATAAAATAATAAGAGGATGAGCGGGACGAAACTCCGGTCTCCGGGGGGAAGCAATCAAATTGATGACTGGTTCGATGTAATTAGTGCCGCTTCTCTATTCCCCCCAGAAGTCATCGACTTGATTTCCTTCAAAGCACACACGACACCACTAATGAAGGGCTATGGACTGACTCCTGTGTGGTCGGGTTTTCTCAGATATGATGCTCTCAGCTTGTCAAACGCTTTGAGAGGATGATTTGTTCTGGTTGTGCTAACCAGAGGTTCTATGGTTCTCAAATGCGCTAAGGTATTTTTCCCAGATAGTCGCCATTTGTTATGCTTTGTATCCCCATCCCTACATTTTGTGTGCAAAATGTTGGGTCCCCCTTTTTTTATTTTGCTTTGCTTTTTGCTGCGGCTTTGCCTTGTCTTTTTTCCTTTCGCTTTCTTTCTCTGGGGTTTTCTTCCCCGGTGTGTGTTGTTTTCTTGGTTTGGCTTTCTCCTTCAGGATCCCGGTCTTGGAGGTTGTCCTTTGTTGGGAAGCTAGATTATGGACTCTGGGATTCTTTGCTATGATGTTCTTAAGTCTTAAGAATATCATCGTAAGGAATCCCCGGGCCTGGAGTCTGGAGGTTTCGCCTGACCTGAAATCTCCAGAGGGAGGAGGATTACTTTTTACCGTGGATATAAATAGACTTGCCTGTCATTTTCACACTTACCGCAATTAAAACCTTCAAGCACTTAGAGAAAAATAGAGCATTTTCAAAGTGATTAGCAGAGCATTTACAGAGAATTTGTGATAATCAAAGCTTAACACCTTCTGTTGTTCTCAGACATATGCAAGTGCTTCGTGGTGGTGATCTTGGCAGCCTAACAACTTGAGTTGTTGCAGAGTTCTCTCGGTAATCCCTCCTTTCCTCCGCCTTCTGCATTTTCAGGTTGGTGTTTCTCCTTTCCTCCTCTCCGCTTTGCTTCCATTTTCTGGTTTGTCTTTGGGTTTGCTCGATTTTGTTTGTTTTGTTTTGCTTTGTTTCTCTGTTGTGTTCATTCTTTTGTCTTCTGGTTTCGCCGCCCATTGGTGGGTCAGCTCTGCCAGAAGGTTGTCCGCCTTCTGTGCAGAAGTTGTTTGTCTGTAAAGCCTGTAAGTAGCATGTAAATAATGTAAATGGCTGTATATATTTGTTTCTGCCTTATCCAGTTTTCCCGCGGGAGTCATCCTGTGTGTATATTCATGTATATATGTGTATATCTTTAGATAACCCTTGTATATCTCCTCCTTTTCATGTATATATCCTTCGGCTCTATGTGTATCCTTCCAGGTGGCTCGACAAGCTGGTTGAGTCACCCTTGGTGCTAGTTTTTTGCCTCCAAGCTTGCTTCGAGGCAGAAAACCACCTGTTTGAAACTCAGCTCTCGGCTGGTTTTAGACAGGCAGTTTTCTCTCTCCTCCATCAAGGCTGTCAGAGCCTCATTTATTTCCCATGCGCGCAATTACTCCCAGCCAAGTGGCTTCCCCTTTTCACGCGATTGGACAGTTGGCTCCGCTGTCATCGCCATCACATCTAAGGCTGCCAGCGCACGTGGCATCCACGTGGACCTGCCTCCACATTCTTCTTTGCTAACGGTCATTTCTCTGGGCCTCGGGCCTCTTTCCACCATTCATCCTATGTCTTCGTCAAGTGATAAAATTTCTCGGACCCGGAGATATAATGAAAATCCTAAGTTTGTGTTTTTCTTTTCGGATACTTATGCGTAAAACTAACTTTTCAGGAAAAGCAAACGGAGAGGTGGTAAGATCTCCAGACCCTGGAGTTACTATTTCATTTTGATAAATATGTTCTGACGGTCACTTTTTCTCGCAGGTCCAGACTTCATCTTGCAAACATGTCTGAAGCATCCGCATCATCTCCTCCCAGAAGTCCAGAATTTCCAACCACAACCGAGACTAAGGCAGCAGCAAAGTCAAAGATAGAGAAGGCCCTAGCAAAGCTGCCCCTCACCATGAAGTTTGTGCAGGATAATGAGATTGTGGGCTCAAAGATTGAGTCCAAGGTAAAACTGATGATCGATGCCAGTGTCGGGACTTGGGCAGAAATGCAGGCCCTAGTAAAGATAATGCACATCCAGCGACAGGCTGGAAACAAACTTGCAACCAACGTTGGGGGTTCTGGAATCCTCTGGGCAGCTTGCTTCCCATGCTCCATGCAGTCTTCGGAGCTTGTTCTAACCCTGGCTGCCAACTATAACTCTTCTGTCCAGGCCGTTATGCTTGCAGCTGCAGAACCCACGAGATACCCCACTCCACTGGTGTCCCTCAACCCAGTCACTTTCCAAGCAGGCCTGGGTATCCCACAATTTGATAGGGCCACGGTGGTTACAAGGACTGAGGCCTTGAAACAATTCAATCAACTGGAGGATGCTGCCCGGGTGTACATGAACACCAACTGGCTCAAGGTTCTGAAGAGGGACCCAAAGAGAATGAAGATAGATATGCCCCGCTCTGAATTCAAGGAGAGCATCCAGATGGGGATGATAGCATTGGCCCGGGTCCTCGGGCAACCCTCCACCCAGGAATTTGCAAAATAGATGTACTATTTTCTCCTGGGCATCTCCACTAAGGGAGAATTCTTCGACTGGGTGATAATAATCTCCAATCATGTCGACTCCCAGTTCCATCAGTTGAACAAGAAGAAAAAGTTCTACATGAATTCCTATGTTTTCTGGGCTTTGGCCCAACAGAGGCCCCACTCCAATGGCCTGCTTACAGATGGCATTCTCGGGATTGGCCTGGGACAAAAAGCACCGTGGGACCATTTCCCATAGATTCAATGGGAGGCCAGCTTCCCCAGTTACTGCCGGGTAAACGATTCCTTCATTTACTACCATCTGCTCACGCCCACCCGGGATGCCAGATACTGCCTATCCACTAAGGCGATAAAATTGGTTAGTAGTTATGGGCACTACTATATCCAATTCCAGCAGCATACATACATTAGGGTCGTTGGCTTCTCCGGGAAACCCTACTTGTTGCCCAAGCATTGTGGGGACAAGATCGTGCTGCTGGAATATTACAGACAAATGCTAGAGTTGCATACCTTCTTGGCCCATAAGAAGGTCCCCAACGTTTCATTCCCAATCTCCTGTGGGAACTACACCTGCAGTCTGGCCACCATGAAGAAGGTAGACAATGAATTAAAATGTTACAACTTGCAGGAATTTTATCTGGCGCGGAGAAATTTTGATCCTCATGGAAGGATTGCAACGGCACTGCCTCGGGCTTCGGAGCCCCATCAGATACACATGGAGGAATTTTGGGCTGATTCCCAGGATGATGTAGATGTCCGGAGTAGGCACTATGACAGAATGACTACCAGATTAATGCAGGAACTAAAGCTCCAGAGGTTCCCGACAGGTTTCTCAGACACCGCCCCCACCGCAGATCCCCAGTACAAAGAAAAGGGGATTGACAAAATGCCCCTGCCGGCAATGAATTGGGCCACCTAGGAGGGGCCCATGATTGAGGACTTCACTCGGGAAGTAGTCGAGCGAAGTCACGCCTATTTTAAAAGGGTGTGCCTTGGGATTATGCGCCAAGCTCCCAGACCGGTACCAAAAGTAACACCACAGTCGGTACTGAAATTGACTCCGGGGGCCAGGACTTCTGCACAAGGCACAGACAAAGGGAAGGGGATAGATACAACTCCCCCCGCGCAGCAAGTCCCCATTAAAGAATAGATTAAGCAATCTGTAGCAGCCTCTCAGCAAATGAGGGAGCATTTGATAATGAAGCTAGCCACTCCCCCACTCATGGCTGGACCTATTCGCCCCCCTTCCTCCCTGTCGCTAGCAGCCTTGATGGTGAAGGCCACCTGGGTAGATCCCATGGAAGCTACGAAAATAGCCGATGCGGGGCCACCCTTAATCACCCAGAGGAAGATAAAGCATATTGCACAGCCGAAGGCAGAACTGGCGCCGAAGGCATCCCTCCCAAAAGAAGTGGAAATCCTTTCTTCTAGTTCCCCGGAACCAGAGAAAGAGGCAGAAGAGGTCCCAGCCAGTCCCCCTCCAGAGGAGGAGTTTGATGTATTTGCAGCCGATGAGTTCAGAAATCTGCAAGGGGACGACACATAAGCAGAGATGGAAGTCCCAGAGAAAGAGCAAGAGGCTGTGGATCTAGAAGACCTGGAACAAAAGGCTGTAGAACAAGAAGAGCAGCAAACAGAAGAAAAGAGGCCAGAACCGGAGGTTATCTCCGGGGCCCCAGAAACACAAAGTCCGGGAGTGGACCAACAACCACCAAGTAAACGGATGGCATCCGCTGGGGAACCTAGACTCGGACCTTCGGGATCAACCGTAACCCCAGCCGCCGCGTTCCCGAGGCCACTCCCGGGGGCAACCTTCAGGCAGGTTATCACAGCGGCCCAAACTCTGAATCTCAGCCCGATACCTCCCCTACTGCCAACGGATGAGGAAGGAGAAGAGAAGCAGCTTGAAGAGGAAATCCCCGAAGAAGCTGACCAAGGTCCAGACCCATCAATTGACATCCAGGACCAGGCTGAGGAGATAGAAATTGAAAAGAGCATTTCTGCAGAGGAGGTTCTGGCAGGGAGAGGAACAGATGAGATATATGTTGAAAAGGAGTAACCGCCACCGGACACCAGGGGAGAATCTGAAGAACAAACACTGGCAGGAAGGCCACCTCTCCCACCTCCATGGCTGATGGAAAATAGGAAAAGAAAAGCCCAATCCACTCCGGCAGTCCCTCTCACCCTGGCCGAAATGATGGCCTTAGCTCAGGCCCCGCCAAAAACAAAGAAGGCCCGGACAGTTCATACTCTTCGAACTGGGCCAGGTGGAGAAGAAATTGTAGTAGTGGCAACGCCTCCCCCAGACGCCGATGAAGCAATCGTGGACCCCGTAGATTAAAATATCGTAGAGGTATCCCTGGGTAAAAGGGGAAAGCAGGGCGAAGTAGACCTGCTGAAGGAGGCAGCAAGGGCAGTGGAGGCCCGATATGAAAAAGAGGCCCAAAGGCTCAAAGCGAAGAAAGAGAAGAATGCAAACCTTATAGGGTTGCTTACTGAGCTGACCAGACCCATCAACGCCGCCCCTCCACAGACCTCCACATTAGAGGAATTACTGCAGAGCGACATAGACTCCCTGTGAGTAATGAAAAAGAAGGCCCAAGTAGTAGATGAGTGGGTCGCTCTACAGATAGGAAACACCCAGCATTTCCTAGCGTCCACTCTCCCAGATTTATATATGGCCCGACAGGTCATTCACCAGGAAGAAGCACTGATTGAGAAATGGGAGAGTGACACCGAGAATTACTAGGCGTGGAAGGCAGAACTTGAAGAGCTCCTCACCCTGGGGGAAGACATAATTTTCAAATCCAGAATTCTGGGTGAGGAATCATTTGATTTCGTAAGGACTCAGCACTCCAGACTGGACCTCACATTGGAGGTAACCAAGCAACTGGTAGAGTCCTTACAGGAAAAGGTAAACACAGTGAAGTATTCTTCTAATTTATACAAATCATTTGTAATAAAAGCTTCCGGGGTTGAATCCCTTAGTAAAAATACTTATACCCCCGAGGAGTCAGTTTTGGGGAATTTTGATGAGATGATGGCATCTCGGTATCAATCCCCGGAGGGGATAGATGGGGCCCAAATGACAAAACTTACCGAAATGGTGCTTAAGGGCCATGACACCGCAAGGATGGCAGATGAGTTCAGAAATAATGTTCCGGACCTGGGGGAACTAGTTGATGTGGCCAGGCACAGAAGGGCCAGCCTTAAGAAAGTGGATGAAGATGGCATTTTCCACCTCCTTCAGGCCTTCAATGATAATAAGCAGCCTTGAGCATTCTCCGGGGGTCGGGGAAACTCGAGCATTAAGTATTCTTTATTCTTTTGGGGACGTAAGTTCCCAGATCCCGGAGTCCCGGATCCAAAATTTTGTATTCTTTAAAGTGATCCGTGTCCCGATCCCCGAGGCCGACCAGTCACTTTCAGAGGCGGTTAATAAAGACTGTCAGAAGGTAGTTGGCCACATAGAGGGGCATTGGCTCGGCAGTTGGTTTCTAACAGGGTGGTCTTCTCGAGGCACCATTCAAAGGTACATCTGGCACCTCGAAGACAGGGTGCCACATTTCCCATTTATGAGGCATGTAGCCTCGGTCCTTGAAGGACCTACTTTCTTCTTTCCCTTCTCCGGCTCTCTTCTCAAGACAGATTCTTCCAATGTATATTCTTGTCTTATTCTTCTGACATGACAGGCCTATTCCGTCTCCAGGTCTTTTGTAGGGTGGCGCAGGTAGTACCGGCCCCCAGATATTGTATTTTATTGAAGCACAGTGAAATAGGGTTAGGGTTAGAGAGTTGTATAAATAGGCAAATCGGCCCATTTCCAAGGGTCAGCGAAATTGATGATTTTGCTGTCCATAAGAAATAGCAAAAGTAATTCCTGAGTTTAAGTTGCAGAGCTCAATGCTCCATTGTTCTGTTCTTGATAGTTAGATGCTCCCCTGGAGCAACCATTATATCACGCACCAGTGCCTGTTGGACTAAATATTAATGAAGAAGGAAGGATTCTTGACAATGATGTTGTTAGCGTCCCTGCTTCTGAGTTAATGGTATTTCATGCTTTAATGTTCTGTATGTCCTTCACTCTGATATGTTAAAGTAGATTAACGACGTCTTTATTTCCGCTACTGATAAAATGCTAACTGATGGTTGTGTATTTCTTCGGTATTTAGTGTAGTCTTTCAGAGTATTGTTGATGTTCCAGACATTTCATCACGACTGTAGTTAGATAAACGTTTCTAACCCTGCAGGATCTTTTTGATTTTATTTGCTAAGTATAGAATGCTCTGGGAAACCCTTAATGTACGGAATCTCTGGAAGAATGAGTCGAAGTAACCAGCTATCCCCCTCAAAAATAGTCACCTCTCCCAACCAAGCCCCGCACCATCGTGACCCGACACCCAGGTGCTTGAAGGCCCGAAGGATTTATTTCCCCCGGATAACCTTTGCAGGCGGAGTTGGCCGATTTCCCCGGAACACGGTGACAACTTATGACTGTTGGCGGACCCGGTCAGCAAAACCCTATCAACATGGACATCCTGACTAGTATCAGAATTTCTGAGGTTGAAGACTCTATTATTTGGACCCCCACCTAGTCTGGGGCTTTCACTGTTAGCTCGGCTTATAACCTGCTTCTTAAGGAAGAGTGCAACCCTGGGGATTGGAAGAAAGTGTGGATCCCCCAAATCACGCCTAAAATAAAATTTTTATGGTGGACCCTTATGCACGGTAAGATCCTAACTCAAGATAACCTCACTAAAAGAGGCTTCTTAATGGCTAACAGATGCATCCTGTGTGAGAAAGCGGAAGAAATAATTAATCACCTTTTCATCCACTGTGACTATGCTACTAGCATGTGGCGTGGAATTTTTGGCAAGCTGGGTATTTCTTGGGTCCTTGGTGGTGAGGTGCACCAATTTGTTAAATGGAGATCCCCCTCAAACCACCCTCTACTCCAACTCCTCTAGCGTATGCTTCCTCCGCATATATGCTGGTCCATCTGGAAGGAAAGGAACAACAGGATTTTCAAGGAGACAGGCATTCAGCCTGAATCTTGCCTAAATATCGGAACTAAGGTGCTGAGTGAAAATGTCAGAATGGCTAAATGGAAGATCCCTCCTAGCCCTCCTGCTGCCTGGGAAGATAAGATAGCGGAACACTGGAACCTCCTGAGTGGGTTCTCCAGGTTTGATAGCACAAAAATGAATGTCAGGAAAGCCACCAAATGGACTGCCCCCCCTAGAGGCAGGATAAAATTAAATTTTTCATGGGGGCAGTTAACAACGTTGGGCATGGTGGGGGTGGAGTGCTGAGAGACCACCTTGGCACTTGCCTTCTAGCTTATGCGGGATCGATCAATAACTGTACTGTCACCCAGGTGGAAGGGACTGCTCTTCTCTGGGGGATTAAACTTGAAAAATAGATGAACATCAATCAGCTGGAAATTGAAGGTGATTCCAAAGTTATAATAGAGGCAGTTAGATGTGGTGAGAGTGCTGGGTGGCGGACTCATCCCATTATTTTGGAGGTCTAGGAGCTACTGGAGAGCTTCCAACACATATCTATAAAACATACCTACAGGGAGGGTAACTCGGTGGCTGACTCTCTGGTGGCTATGGGGTTAAAACAAACCAAGCTTAATAGTTGGTTGACAGTTGGTGATTTACCTCTAATGACTCAGTGTGTCATCGAGGAGGAAAGGAAGACAATTGTCTAAATGTGCCAGGCTGGAATCTGCATTACGTTTTCTTCCTCGATCATGTGTTGGCATTTTTGAGTTACCTGGATGATTATGAAAGACAAAACCCAAAGCCCCATAAAGTTCAATAATTACCTTTTGTTCGTGTGGTGTGATCGATGGCAGTGTAAAAAGGAATTTTTGCCGATTATGGATAGTAATGCTATTATTACTATTTATGTTACCCAGGGATTTGATAGATATGTTAGTACGGAGCCGGATCTCCAAAATCCCCAAAATCAGCAGGGTATGTATACGCCTTTTTTGAAATGGATTTGTAAAAAAGAGCAGTTTTTTATGGCATGCAGCTACATTCGGCTCCTTAAAGATATTCTGACGAGTGCAGACCAGACCTTTGATATGGGGGGTAATATTCTCCGAATCAAACCAGATAATATCAATGAAGTCTTTACTTCTGATCCGTTGGTCACCCACTATTGTAAGGAGTCTAGAATTTGGGGCTTCATGGAACGTATGAAGGGAGGCCATGATGAGAGATTATCTAAATAGTTTGTTTCATCCTGGATCAATAGAAATGTTTCGGTGGGTGGTATCCATTTCTAGCTAAATGTGGAGGTCATCGCTGAGGCTACGGGGCTCCCTATGGTGGGGAGAAAGTACAAAAAAACTAGTCAGACTGCAGACCCTACCAGCCTTAAACAATTCTTCAAAGAAGGAGAGCTGCCGGTCAGAAAATAGGGGGGCTTCAACAGAGAGGAGCTTCCGAACTTCTGGCCTAAAATCTGCCTCATTATTATGAAGTACTTCACTCTCGAAGGTAAGTTTACGGTCTTCTAAAACTACCACCTTCCGTTCCTGAATCACATTAGGAATAAAGATTTAATCTCCATTCTATTTTATCTTCTGCATTCCATTGAAAGCAATATACTTGATATTAAAAGCAACCCGGACAGAGTCATCCTCCACCAAGGCCTCCTCCTTTGTCTCTTCCAGTTCCACAAATCCATTTTCCTGACACCCCAACCCCCTCTGATTATCCAGATGATGCCCCAGGAAACACCCACTGAAAAAGCCGAAAAGACCTCCAACTCCTCCTCCCGGTCCATCCGTATAACACAGGGGCCTGTGAAGTCTGTGAAGAATTCCCAGAAAAAAATTATTAAGATCCCCACCCTTAAGTTGGATAGATTGGAGGACTCTCATGTTTCGGACTCTGTAGATTGCATGGAAGAAAAAGGGACTGACAGCACTCCCGAGACAGAGTTTA
>MU223165.1:11675-27431 GCA_018584345.1 Thuja plicata
CAGTCAGATACATGATCTTAACAAAGTGTCTTGAACTTGAACTTGGATCAACTGCCAACTGGTTTGCATTTGCCTTCAAATCATTGTCAATCTTTGTTAGCTTGTCCTTTATTTCCATGGTAAAATTGGATGTGTCACTCAAATTTACAAATAATGCCACAACATTATTCACAGTGGTTTTTAGAGAGCTAATGATAGTGGTTAGCTTCACTTGATCTATTTCAATCTTACCTGCAACATTCTCTAGAACCTTATTCTCAAATTTTCTCTCTACCTTTTGCAGTAATTTCTCCTGACAACTAAGATCATGATTAAACTTGTGAAATATGTCAACAAGTTGGTTCATTATAGAGTCTTTCTCATTGACTTCAATCTCTAGTGAATCAAGGAAAATACCTTTTATGTCCTCTAGTACTCTATTCCTTTTCTTCTCAGCTCGGAGCTTCTATTATTTTTCTCTTTTCTTCCTTAGCTCCACAAGGATGTCCATCTGCTCGACTGTCAGGCTAGAAAGATCCCAATTAGGAATCACAATGTCTTTCTCAAGGTCAACTTCATCAGTAATTGTTTCCTTTTCTTTAGCCTTGACCTTGGGATTAGGTGAAGGAATGATTTCCTTACCTTTTCCATCATTATCCTGTCCTCAGTGTTCAGTTGAAATAGGTCATTAACTATCTTTGCACAACCTTTAGAATCAGTACCAACTGTAGAAACATTCACAGTGTTCTTCTGTGACTCAATCTAGCTTGGCCTAGTAGTAGGTAGATCCTGATGCTCGGTTCCTATTAAACTTGATGTAGACTCTATGGTCTTTTCCTTACTTGGAGATAAGATACTCTGAATAGGTGATTGGGGTATTGATGCCATCACTTCCACTATTATCTGCTCTACATTAGATTCCTCAATGGTCTATACCTCAGGTAGTTCTCCATCTTTAACCTGTACATAAGGGTCTATACTCGGTTCCTCTGTCTTATCTTCTTCCTTATCATCAAAAATTGACTTCCACAACTTTGTTGTAGTCTGCACAACATCCTCTATTTTCTTGCTCAAAATTTGAAAAGTCCTAAACCTTGGAGTGTGATTAATCTTATACTTAGATATGGCATATTTTACCTCTTTATCAGTCAAAGTAGGCATGACTTGATTCAAGGTTTGTTTTCTGATGTTCTTTTCAATCTGAACTACATTATTCCAATGAATGGTGATTGCCTTGAGAAGGTCTTCAGTCATATGGCTTTTCAATTCAGATGGATCATACTTCCATCTTTCCATCTTCTCTACTAATGCATCCTCAATCATCTTCTGCTCATCCTTGGTTCTGGAAGCATACTTCAGTTATTTGAGAAATGTCATACCACTACCATCCTTAAGTTGTTCAACCTTTTGCTCAAAGGTAATTGGTGGCTTCTTGAAAGTAATTGTATCTTATTCATCATCTTGTTTAGGAAATATTAGTTTTCTTCTAGATTTTCTAGGTTTGTTTGTAGTGAAGACAGGGGTAGAGATCTTTGGTGTTTTCTTGGGGGCTAGCCTCTTCTTCTTAGGAGGCTCTCCTTCTACCTCTTCCTCTTCTTTCTCAAGTTCTACTTTGTCTACCTTTATGTCATATCCTTTGCTTTCATTGATCGAAGGAGGAGATCATGGTGGCTTGCCATATTTCTTTCAAAACTTCTCAATTCTTTTCCTTTCGCTCTTCAAGATTTTGGGAATCTCTATTTCCAATGTTATTCTTCCCTTAGCTTCTTCATAAGTACCAAAATAAGTTGCTTTAGGATCAACAGGATCATTAATAAGAGCATCAATGATTTCTCTGGTCTAATCTATGTTAACCTCATATGCAAGAGGTTTTACCCATGCAACCCTGGGTTTGACTGCTTGGATGTGCACTTTGTCATAATCAACTAGGAAACATATATCATCCTTATAGTCTTCTACCAATTGTTTGGAAATTTTGAATCTATTCTGCATTTTCTCTCTAAAAAAGGATTGGTCTTAGATGCCCGGATGCTCTCCATGTTTTTTCTCAGTTGGACATGAGCTACAACTCGGCTAGGTCGAATGATAGATTGTTCTTCACCACTTTGTATGACAAGTTCACAGCCTCACATGGAACACTTTTTGGTCGGCTTGAACTGTATATCTTATGTGCAACCACATGAATTCCAAAATTTAGCTCCATGTCAGTGACTCCATTCAACTTCATGCATCTTCCATCCCACTCGGCAAGAGTCTTCTTGGATAGATCATCGCGGGGTAGGGTTTTAGTTGCTTTAGGTTTGTCGAGCATTGGGTACCCTGTTGCTTAGTGTACCATCATCTTAGTGATTTTCACAGGTTGCTCCAACCAGAGATGCATGTCGTGAACACGGCTTAGAATAAACCTAATCCACTTTATCTAGAAATTCCTCGGCATATGCAAGATGTGGGCTAAACCCTTGACCTCAAGGTGCTTGTGTTCTGGCTTCAGGTTTCTTCCCACACAAAGTGCCTCATATGCTTGATTCATCTCTAATGTGCCTAGTTGTTGAATGGTGCAATGATAGAAAGTTTGAATGTCGTGAATCAACAGTACCTTAGGAGGAATTTGGGAATGAGCTCTCATTAAATCTATCTCCTTTGCAATTGCTGTGTGTGTTAATTAGTGCACCTATTATCTGCAACACAACACTTCAATAGATCATTATATTAGTGAAAACTTACAAAAAGCAAGGGTTTGAAGCTAAGTACTAAAACTGATCTATTGCTTCCTATCTAGGAGGAGTTTGAAGAATGCAATAATCATGCCCTCAGATTATGCATAAATCAGTGACATGTACAACCTAAGAATGAAATATTTGAATAAAAATTAATCAAAATGATTAAGAAACATGCATATTAGCTCTAAAAATGAAGACAATAACAATGCATGATATCAAAAATAAGATGCAACATGAGTTCATAAGTAATCTAAACAGCATGACAATGCTTGTAACTCTGAAAATTAAGGGCCATTTGATCTCAAAAACTCATTCTATTTATAGAATAAATGTGGAGAGAGAGAGAGAGAGGGGACAAGGTTATTAATGGAGGTGTAATAGCCATTAATAAGGTGTAAGAGGCATTAATGCCAAAGACATTGGTGAGGCATGGGTTTAAGGAATCTCCATTAATGATGTATTAATGAGAGAAATTAAGAGGCATGGTGAGGGTGTAAGTCCAAGCTTGAGAAGGTCGACTTAGAGGGAGTCAAGCTTGAGAAAGTTGACTTTCTCAAGTGGGTTTAATTCCTAATCATAAAATTAAGAATGTGACATCATTAGGAAGGGGATTAAGATGGGATTAAGATTAGGATTAGGTTAGCATGGGGGGATAGGTTGGGATGAGTTTGAACCCAGGGTTAAGGTGATTGAGGTAGGTTGGGTTAGGGTTTAAAGGGAATATTAATGAAATAAATTTATAATTAATATATTCACTCAAAAATAAGGAAATTAATTATTTAAGCTTTTGATTGCTTTTGATAATTAATTAGGACTGTAGCCAATTAATTAAATTAATTTAGGCTAGAAGATAGGCTTTTGCAAGTGATTAGATATAATTAGGATTTATTTAATTCCTTTTAAATTAATTACCTTAGCCATGTTTTGATTTGATTTGATTGGATTAGGTGATTAATAAAATTTAGTGATTAAATCACTTAGGAGATTAAATCTGATATGAATGAATTATGCCAACCGATTGAAGAATTGTCTTGACATAATTGGGGGTATGATCACACTTAGGGAAAATAGGGTCTATGGTTAGAGAAGACCAAATTAGGGTGGTTACATTTGCCCCTCTTTGAATTGATGTGTGAGAAACACATTGATTCAAAGAAATTTTTTGATGTTGACTTCCGAAAGTTTGAGAATTTCACTCATGATCGAACAAAATATCTGATGAGACCAGTCTCGCACTTGATTGAACTAGATTGATAGAATTGACTTTGAACTTGATCAAACAAAGGTCAATACGGAAAGATCTTAAAGATACCAATTCTAAACTTGGTTGTCGTCCAAAAATTGATAATACTGATTCGAAACTTGGTTGTCGTCCAAAATTCAGTATGAAGCTGCCAAGAGCTTAATAAGAGGATTAAGAAAAAGTAGACATAGGATATCCAGCTTGTGAGAACCAAAGCCTTTAATCCAATAATTTTGACTTAGTCAAGGAACTGTCAGTCTTTTAATTTTTTGATAACGAAGTCATTTTTCATGTTATTTCGAGCAAAAATTTGATTGATGATAGTGTGATCATGCCCCCTCGAGAATGAAATCAAAGGAACAAGAATAAAATCCCTCTATTGAAAGAACATATCACTTGCATGGAGCGGTGAGGTCAAGAAAGAATGAATTAGAAGAAGTGGAGAAACGAGGGTGTGTTTAAGAGTAAACACATGAGAACCGAGTTACTTATGTGAAAATGTGAGTGGTGAGACTGATAAAATGATGTCGGACCAAGATGTTGATGATTAATGTGTGAGTTGATGATATAGAACTCATAAAACCGATTGCGTGAAGCCTGCAACTTATTTGTAGAATATATGGAGCATTTCTGCATTTTTGGAAACGAGCGGAAAATGTGATTGTATAGTGTAGAATGACATAGGCATGTTCGATTTCATTCCTGATAGATCAAAAGGATAATGAAAATGGATTTTCAGTTGTCTAGAAGAAGTTCTCGAGCCTCTAAAATGCTTAAAAAGCCAATATATATCTCAAAAATCACTCTTTTACTATTCATTTTCACTTTTACCCATAGTAAATTCTAGAGCTCTATAGAGAAGATGGTGGTCCCGATCAGGAAGCATCATTTCGATCTCAGCCATCGACAGTAGCGCCCAGCTAACTACGCACCTCTGGTAAGTACTCATAAAACTACCTCGTGAATTTTGCCATTTTCATTTTCATGCTTTCTGGTAGTTGTTGTAGCCATTTGAATTTTGGGTCGAATCCAGGATTCTAGATCGCACCCTATTGAACCCGTGTCGCATCCAGTTTTTCCCGGATTGCACCCTTTTGTCCAGGATTCCTACATCACATCCAGTATTTTCTGGATCGCATCCTATTTGCCCAATTTTGTGTTCGTATCCTACAGTTTAGGATATGAAATTAGGTTTGTGTCATACCCTGCCATTTAGGATTGTACCCAATTTTTGGGGTCGCATCCAGGATTTTTGGGATCACACCCAACATGCCCCATTGCATCCTATTTTTCCAGGATTGCATCTAGTAAAGAGATCGCACCTTGTATATCCAAGATCGCATCTTGTTTTTAGACTTAAGACTTTTGTCAAATGTGAACCATTTTCCTTCTGTGGACCTTGAATCACTTAACTGATTATGTTTCTGTGTTTTTGTCATAGAGAGAGCACTAATTTGTCTTTCTTAATTTCTATCTTTGTGTAAAATAGGTTGCTTTTGAGGTAGTAGCATTTTGAGGGCCATATCCAAGGTGTGTTCTTGCCTTGGCCCGACAGCTGGCGGATGATGAGCGGGACATAGTGGCCCGTGTAGGATTATGATCACTGATTGATTTACCCAATATTGGGGTAAATTGAGGGTTGCTGACTGCTCTCGCTGAGAGATGGCACTCAGAGCACAACACCTTCCATCTCCTGACTGGAGAGATGATAGTCACACCGGAGGATGTGTGGCAGATACTTCAAGTTCCAGTGATAGGTTGCGAGGTGCGATTTGAGGCAACTGTTGTTGTTGCCATTGGGGCAGCTTGTCGTTTCTTTGCAGATGATACTATTGCTCAGAGACATATTTCATGGGATTACATGTGTGATCACTATGATCGTCTATCTGTATGCTTGATGGGACTGATCGGTGGCATCCTGATGCCAGATAGAGGACATCATAGATTTCTTGTAGGGTGGGTTGATATGCTCGAGAAAATGGTTATATCTGGATGAAGATTTGTGTGGGGTACCTATATTCTTACCCATAGGTATAGGGAGCTCCATGAGATTGTTTATCAGTATACCTGGAGCATGACTGTAGGGATCTTGATTCTGCAGATCTGGGCCTGGGGGCACATCCCAGTGACATGACCCATTGTAGACAGGCAACAAGCACCTGAGAAGCCTTATGTGTATATGTACATAAGTTTGATGCACCAACCCCATCTAGGCAAGGTAGAGTACTGGCGGCCTCTTTTTGACGATATGACAGTTGTAGTATGGCGGTTATACTTGGATTGTAAGGAGTGGGCCTCTGTTAGGAGACAGGTTCCATTTTTCTTCTAGAGTAGGTACCTGATCGGACGGACCAGATACATCATAGAGCATTTTGTACATACCTATGTATTGAGATAGTTTGGCCGATGACAAGGCAGGAGTGAGGATAGTACAGTATATGCTCAAATTTGTGATGAGACACCATTGTGGGGCCCTCAGCTGAGGTATGAGACCATGCACCGGGAGATTAGAGATATAGTCAGAGTTGACTGGGATCTTTGGCTTGATGTTGCAGATGAAGGTTGTTTGGATGGATATTTAGTAGAGATGCTCCAGCATCCATTTCCATGGTTTACAGTTCCTGAGGAGGCCATTCCTCATATTGAGGACCCTGTAGATTATGATCCTGATGATCGCCCTGCCAAAGGTAGAGGAGGAGCATAGAGAGATAGGGGTGCTAGGGGTAGGGATGGAATATGAGATGGTGGGAAAGATGGTAGACACCCTCCTCCAGATGATGGGGATGATGGTGGAGATGATAGGGGTGGTGGAGCCGTGGGTGGGATTGGAGAGGTGGCCAGTGGAAGTGGAGAGGGTCGACGCACCCGGTTCAGATTTGTTTCTCCTAGGATGGACCTAGGGACTTTACTCAAAGGAGAGAAGCAAAGATAGAGGAAGCAGTAGAGGCTACAGGATAGGCCCTCTAGGAAGGATTCTGGCAGGGGTTCTGGTAGGCACAAAGATCCCTTATCACAGTGTGAGCAGTAGCGAGAGAAGCTCAGGGCTAGGATTATTGCATTATAGCCCAGGCTCACCGCAACAGATGCCAGGATCACTGTAGTAGATGATTTTCTTGCTGATAGAGATAGAAAACTGGAGAGGCTCAGAGCAGAGAGAGATACATAGGCTCAGACTGCAGTACACCAAGCGCAAAGAGCGACATACTATTATGCCTTATATCATGTTGCAGTACCAAAGGGGCAGAGAGCCACATCTTTTTCACGGTTGGCACAATAGTCAGAGGGTGCCTTGCCACCTCCAGTAGCTCCATTTGTACCACCTCCTCCTCCAGATCAGGGAGAGGGGGGGAGTCAGAGTTGATTTTGTACTTTGTCATATGCTTTTGAGATCATATTGTATAGTTGGATCCTTCTGAGATTATTCTTTTATACGATGACACTTATACATGTATATATGATTCATGATGATACTCTGATACTCTTTGTGTAGATTTGTACCATATTGTTGATCTGTACCATGATTTGATATATATATCTGATGCAGTTGTTTCTGATTTTGACATGTTTCATGAGTTCTCTTTTCTTTGATAGATGGTGTTGCACATGTGATGTATGTTTATCTTGGTCTCATGATGAGATAGATTTGTAGATGATGACATCATTATGCATTTGGATTTATCACTGATATAAATGTGTTTCAAATGATACTATGTGAATATGCAAATGTATGTTTTTTTTAAGATTTTCTTTATGCAAGTAAAATGTATGGATGCACTTAGGATGTAGAAATAAATGTAATGCATAAATGCTATTTTTTTGTATTTTTCTTTTGTCTCATTTTATGAATGCAAAATGTATGCTATGGATGTGCAATGATATGAATATTAGTAATATTGAATTGATGTGATTAACTTGGATTTAAAAGAAAAATTGAAATAATTTTGAGCTCAAATTCCTTATGCTTTTGTTTCTTTCAAAAAAATGAATCATGCAATCCCTAAATGCAGCTACATGTAGACTCTTAGGACTTGTCACTGATTTGCAGATATTGTAACATTTTTATCACCATTGGGCTCTGCTTGGAACAGATACCACCTAATAGTACAAAAATACTAATACCCACTGATATTATGAAAGTATGAATACTATTTTTATTGGATGTAATGTCAGAAATAGGCTTAGGCATCAAGGCATAGAAGCTAGGATGACAAGTTAGTAACCTTCCTTTTACTATATCAGAATCTGTGTAAGGTAAGATATTGGACCCGCAATGACCTTGAAAATTCATATCCTTGGGTACATTATGCTTCGTATACCTTAGTGAGAATCTGAGTTTAGAAAAATAGACAAGGAAATCATTTCAATCTCATTGTAGTTTACACATAACAAGGATCGAGATATATGTGACTATCCACTCATGTTGTCAGCTCTTACCATAAACATCTAAGTTAGGTGAAATTTTATAGGATTATTTAGAATAATCACCATACGCAAAAAACCAAGAAAATGTTATGCCCCCTGTCCTTATGACTCTTTCTCTTTGCATAGATGTCATGGAGTAACTCAGAAGACATAACAACCATCAATTGAGAATCAATCAAAGAAAACTCATAACTGCTTATATGTCCCTAGTTAAAGCATCATTGGAATATAAAAGATTTATAATCAAACCAAGACCAAACTATTTTTAAGTAGTATTGAGAAATACTATTGATTCATTTGTCAAGCGCAGTAGAGATTCATCAATCAAAATGTGGAATTTAAGAAATATGTTTTCCATGTGTGTGTATTTTTCTTATTTGCAATCCAATGTAGGTCTTAGGAACATCGTTTAGGTTAGTGCAATGTTTGTGCCAGATAGGTTGTTTGGAAAGATGCACCCATGTTTCATGAAAGTGACATTTTGGTGTAAGCATCGAGAAGTATTGTGTCACAAGACAAACCATCCTATAATGACCTAGCAGACACAACCTAACATGTGAGTAAAGATGCCCCCACTGTTGAATGACTTGTTCCTAAGACAGAAATGCAGACAAATCCCATGCAAGGATAGGATATTTGTAAGGAAACAAAGTCAGCCCATAGCACATGTGTAATCATGAAGGCCTAGTATTAGCAATGTATTGATAGATAGAGTGCATAATACAAGTGACACATGATCACTAGGTTTTCACCACTTGGCAAAAATTTCTCATTCTTTTTGCTAGTAGGATGCCTGTTTTACCAGGTTGTCATCAAGGCACTTTTCTCTCTTTCAATTTTTTTTTTGCTATTTTTGCTAAATTTTTTTAAAAATATTTTTGTAGTATCAAGACGCCTGTTTGCCAGGTTTTCACCAAGAATACCTTTCTTTAGGACTTTTTCCACTATTTTTATATTTCTTCAGGATCATTTTTTTGATGTTTTTGGTATTTGCTGAGTTTTTCACTGCATAGGCTCTGCTATCCAAACATCAAGCGTAGAACCGCTTCAAATGTAGAGTATTAATGGGATCTAGGAGAACATCTCCCTCAGGTGTAGCTAGCTGATAAGCTCCAGTCCCAAAAGTAGCAGTGATAACATAAGGTCCCAGCCAGTTACGTTCAAACTTGCCTTTTTGTTCCCGGTTAGGTTGGTTTTTAGGATTCTCCTTTAGGACAGGATCCCCCACCTAAAATTGTCATGGTTTGACCTTTTTATTGTATCCTTTAGACATTCGTTCTTGGTATACCTTCAGATGCTCGAATGCCTGTTTCCTGCGCTCATCAAGTAATTCTAGTGCATTCACCCTATCGATGCGGTATTGCTCATCAGTAACAAGACTTTGTAAAGATACCCGCAAAGATGAGATTTCAACCTCAATAGGTAGCACTACCTCAACGCCATAGACTAGGGAAAATGGCATGGTTCCAGTTGGTGTTCTGATGCTTTTTCTATAGGCCCATAGTGTCAGATTTAGTTGTAAATGCCAATCTCTACCAGACTTACGCACAGTTCTGTGTAGGATCTTGAGAATATTCTTGTTAGATGCCTCAACTTGTCCATTACCTTGAGGATAATAGATTGAGGAGCAATGTTGAGTAATGTGAAACTATGTGCAAAGGTCGTCAATGTCTTGGTTTTTAAATTGGCCCCCATTGTCTGCTACAATTGAAGAGGGTATCCCATATCTACAGATAATGTAGTTCAAGATGAACATAGCCACCTGTTTGCTAGTGGCTTTGATTAGCGGCATGGCTTCAACCCACTTTGTGAAATACTCAGTGGCCATAATGATGAACTTGTGTCCATTTGAAGAATTAGGATATATTTGTCCAACCAAGTCAAAGGTCCATTGCTGAAATGGCCAATGTGTGATAAATGGTATGAGTTCTCTGGAAGGAGCATGGATGAGATTTCCATGTGTTTGGAATTTATGACATGTTTTGGAAAATTGAATAGCATCTTTTTCCATTGTAGGCCAGTAATAGCCTACTCTGAGTAGTTTCTTTGCTAGTGAAAAGTCATTTGAATGTGATCCACATACACCTTCGTGGACTTCTTTTAATGCGCGATCTGACTCTTCGTGTTCTAGACATCTAATAAGTGTACCATCAAGACCTCCTCTATACAAGTTATTAGTTATGAGAACATAACGCGATATTTTCCTAATTAAGTCTCACTTTTCATTTCTGGATAGATCATTGGGAATAGTTTGGTCAGTTAGGTAAGCAATGATATTAGCATACCGAGATTGGTCTGGGGTGTTTAAAGCACAAATTACTTGGTATTCAGGGGTATCAAAGGCTGGGTAGGATAATTCTTCCAATAAGAAGTCATAGCGGAATTGATGTTCCTCTAGTTGTAACATGGATGCCAGTGTAACCATAGCATCTGCAGCTTTATTCTCTATTCTAGGTATCTACTGGAACGTGATGAAGACAAAGTACTTCTTTAGGTCATCTACTAGTTTCTTGTAGGCCATCAAATTCTCATCTTTCATCTGATAATCTCCATTTAATTGATTGATAATGAGCTGGGAGTCACCATACACGTATAACTCTATAATATTCCATTCCATAGCAAGTTTAAGACCATTTACCAATGCTTCATATTCATAAATGTTATTTGTGCATGGAAACATCAATTTGTAGGACTTGGGTATTTTTTAGCCTTGAGGAGTTATGAATAGAACCCTTTCTCCAGAGCCTTGTTGCATGAAAGAACCATCAAAGTAAATCTTCCATGGATACTCAGTTAGATGTATAATTGTTTCATCAGGAAACTCAATTCTTAAAGGTTCGTCATCTTGGAGTGGTGAATTAGCTAATTGATCTGTGAGGACTTGTCCTTTAATAGCCCGCATGTCCACATATTCAATGTCAAATTCGCTCAGAATGAGGACCCACTTTGCCAAACATCCTTTTAATGTTGTCTTTCTTAGCAGGTACTTCAAAGGATCTATCTTTGCAATGAGCCGTACTGTATGTGATAGCATATAATGTCTTAATTTTTGTGATGCAAAGACAACTGCTAAGCATGATTTTTCAATTATTTTGTAATTGAGTTCATAGGACACTAGTGGTCTATCTTTCTTTCTTAGTTTTGTCCTCTTGTGCCAGCAATACTCCTAGTGATGTGGTTGTAGCTGAAACATACAAGAGTAATGGCTTTCCATGAATGGGTGCCATAAGAATAGGAGGAGTAGCCAGGTACTCTTTTAATTCTCTGAAGTTGGCTTCACAATGTTCATCCCATTTGAAGGTGGCACCTTTGAGTAGTAATTTGGTAAAGGGTTGTGCATTGTCTGCAAGTTGTGACATAAACCTCCTAATTGATTGGAGTCTCCCTTTTAATGTCCTCATTTGACTAATTTTGCGTGGAGGAGTCATTTCTAGTATATATTTGACTTTTGCAGGGTCTACTTCAATTCCTTTTACTGAGACAATAAATCCTAGGAGCTTTCCTGATTGGACCCCAAAGGCACATTTCTTTGGATTGAGCCTGAGTTGAAATTTCTCCATACGATCCAATATCTTCCTTAAGTCTTCAATATGAGTATTTCATTCTTTTGATTTAGCTAAGGTAAAATCTACGTAATCCACCATGTTTTTATGCATCATATCATGGAATATAGTGGTCATTGCTCTTTGATATGTAGCACCTACATTCTTTAACCCAAATGGCATAATGTTCCAGCAAAAGGTTCCCCATGCTCATGTAAATACAGTCTTCTCTTGATCTTTAGGAGCAATTTTAATCTGATTATAGCCTGAGAAACCATCCATTAATGAGTACATTTGGTATCCTGTTGTGAGGTCTATGATCATATCAATATTAGGTAGTGGAAAATCATCCTTAGGACATGCTTTGTTTAAGTCCCTAAAGTCTCTATAGATCCTGATAGATTTATCTGATTTAGATACTGGGACCACATTAGAAATCCATCCTGCGTAAGTGATGACTTTGATGAATCCATCTTTCAATAATTTCTCTAGCTCTACTTTTACCAGTAATGCAACATGAGGATGCATATTTCTTAGTTTCTGTTTGACGGGTTTAATTCCAGGAGCTATAGATAATTGGTGCATCATCAATTCAGGATCCAGCCCAAGCATATCTATGTAAGACCATGCAAAGTTGATATTTTTCTCTTTCAAGAACTCAGTGAATTGTGTTTTTTCCTCATTTGACAAAGATTGTGCTAGGTGAACAATTTAAGGAACTTTAGCTGTGCCCAATTTAACTAGTTGTGTTGGTTCTATCAGAACTGAAGATCTTTCTTGAAAGTGCTCATGGGGGATATCAAGAATCTCATCTTTTGGCACCTCTGAGAGGTTTTCACCATCAAATATGTCTTTTATTTTTACTACTTTAGAATTTGACACTGCCACAACATGGTTTTCACCATTAGTTATTTTCTTCTTTTTATTTTCAATTTGTGACTGAGAAACTTGATATCCTTCTGTGACATGTTCACGCTCCTTGCATTGGTGGAAGAAGGGTAAGGTTCACAAGCATTTAGATAGCAAGCCAAGGTGTAGTCATTAGGGAAGTCTAGGATAGGAGTAGGATCCACATTAGTCCAATCAATTAGATTTAGGTCTATCAAAGACAAGGAGTCAGATTTTGGGAAGGACATCATCGCGTTAGCATCAAGACTATCAACTGACATGACATGTTTGGTTAGGTTAATTTTTTTGATGTTTAGATCAATAAGAGTTAGATCGTCATTATCGAAGTCATTTTTAGTTATATGTGGACCAAAATCTAGTGACTCGTCAGTCAAAATTTCATCTTCATCTCTCTGTAAAAGGAGGCTCCTAGCTTGTAGCCTCTGAATTTCTTCTAGGTCTAGGAGAATACCAGTTTCTTCATCAATGAGTAGGGGAAGGAATTCCTCCTCTGCTTCAGGAATATCAACATTGTTAGGAGTAGTGTTAGAGTGCTCCCTGTGTGCTGATGGAGTTGTGAACATGTGAATGACATCTATTTCAATGACCTTTGTGACAATAGATAGATCATCCCACTCATAATCATGGGAGTCTATTATTTCATCATCAAACCTGTTCAAGAATTCAGCAATAGTTACTTGATGTACTCTATTAGCCACTTGTAGATCAAAGTGTGGAAAATCAAGGACATGTGAAACTATGAATAAGTGCCCCCAGTTAGGATGTGAATTCTTTTGTCGACGTGTGGCGTCAATAGTCGTTGCTATCAATGGTACCGCTGGATTGTCTTCTATTGTTTCTCCTACCTCTTGAATAGGAGCTGGTGGTAATAAAGGGATATGGGTGGTTTTTGGTACCTCAAAGCTTGGCACATATCACTCTCCTTGATATTTGAGGTTTGTTGTGCCAATATGTAATAATTTTTCATAGGACCATTGTTATAGTTCTATTTCTTCTTCTTTATCACTTCCGTCGTCAGAGATCAGACTATCCCTTGAAGAAGGGTCTACAAAATTATTATTGAAACCTAGCCCTGTTTTATCTTTGGTGTCCCTAAATTCCATGTGTACAGGTTCAATAAGGCCTTTTCCTTTGTCTCCTAAAGGTCCTTTTCCTTTATACCCCATTTGTTTAAGTAGGTCATATCCTTTACCATACTTTTCTGGGGATATTTTCACATGTTTTACCTTTGCTTCCTTTGGTTCTCCCTTGTAAAGCCAGACCAAGACTACATGTTTTCTATGTTATCTTCAGGAGAGATAGATGATTTAACCATGCCAGTGGATTTATGAATTTTTGGTGTGAATGATGAGGAAGGTTTTCCATAGGATCTTGGTGACACTGGAAGTTCTGTCAATGACGGGGTCAAGTCCAACTTGTATTCTCCCATACCTGTTTCTTCAAATTTTAAGGTCTTTCTAAAGCCTTTCATAACCATGTCTTTGGTAGTCTCAATTATAATCTCATTTGTAGCTTCCTTGTTATGTGGGACCATACTACCTGCCTTAATATTATTGCAAGTATAATTGGCATCTACATGAATTGCTACCTCCACCCCATTATGTGGGAATTTGATATGCTAATGGTAAGTAGATACCACGACTTGGATTTCATGGATCCAAGGTCTCCCTAACTGTATATTGTAAGCTAAGGGTAGATCCATAACTTGACATATGACATTCCTTTCAACTAGCTCGATTCTGATGGGTAGAACAATAAGACCTTTAGTGGATATTTCTTCCTCATCATAAGCTTTGATAGTGATTTTTCTTCTAGAATCAATGGTTTGTTCTAAAAAAACCCAATTTCCTGATTAGATTAAGGGTACAAATATTCAATCCTACACCTCCATCTATCAATACGCGTCTAACATGGGATTTATGAATTAGGACTTCAATGTGAAGGGGTTGGTTATGCGGATGTGTCAATGATTTATCATCCTCTTCAAAAAAAGAGAGGTAATGTGGTGTTGTGATGTGATTAACCATTGCTTGGAATTTGTCTATATCAAGGTCCTTTGGCACATTTGTAACATGTAAGGTTTGTTCAAGAATTTTCCTATGCACCGAGGAGATCTTAAGTAACTCAAAAATGGAAATTTGAGCAGAGGTTCGTTGTAACTGATCTACCAAGTTATATTTTTCTGCTGGAATAGTCACCCTTTGTTTTTCCTTTGGTTTAGGAATAGTGACGATGGGTACTTTGGAAGTTGTTGTTGGTTTCGATGTGAAATTGGGTCCTTTGATCATGACTTGTGGTTGACTTTGGGTCACCACATTTGATTGGGTTGATGTGTTTTGAAAACCTTTGATAGTGACCACATTAATTGGCTTAGTTTTAATGTCTAGCATGTTGATCATATTATCATTTTTAGAGTAGGCGTAGTTCACTTCATTTCCTTTTCCTTTAGATTCTTCTCCTTTCTCTATTAGGGAATGACTTGCTAAATGTTGTATGGTTTTCATTAGTGTTGTGCCCTTTCACTTTGATCTTGCCTCCTTCAATAAGGTCTTGGATAACATGTTTGAGTTTAAGACAGTTATTAGTATTGTGTCCTTTGTTCTTTTGAAAGACACAATAAGAATTGTCATCCCACCACTTTGGTTTGACTTCTAGCTCCCATGGTTTGGAATCTTGGATTGTGAGAACTTTGTTGTCTATTAGTGTTTTCAAAACAGTCTCAAGAGGTTCTCCTAAAGGAGTAAACATTCTTTGAGGTTTGGAAGTCCATGGCCGACCTTTATTGTTCTCATTGTTCGCTTTAGGTATGGAGGTTGTTGTTAGAGTAATAAAGTGATTCCACTTATTAATTAAATCATATTGATTTAATTATTAAGTCACTTATTATCTCTCTTTTACTTAAGCTAAACTTTAGGCATTTAATAATTAATTCTTTTATTAA
>MU223165.1:67196-93436 GCA_018584345.1 Thuja plicata
TTTACAAAGCAACTGTACTTTCTTGTAATCTTTTCCACTCCAAACTTATAACAGAGTTATAATATGGAAAAATACTACCAAATCTCAAAGGGATTAGACTTACTCTTCAAGGAACACACAAATCACTAGTAGGTAGATCCTGATGCTCGGTTCCTACGAACTTGATGTAGACTCTGTGGTCTTTTCCTTTCTCAGAGATAAGATACTCTGAATAGGTGATTGGGGCAGTGATGCCATCACTTCCATTGTTATCTGCTCTGCATTAGATTCCTCAATGGTGTATACCTCAGGTAGTTCTTCATCTTTAACCTGTACATAAGGGTTTGTACTCGGCTCCTCTATCTTATCTTCTTCCTTATCATCAAAAATTGACTTCCACAAATTTGTTGCAGTCTACACAACATCCTCTATTTTCTTGCTCAAATTTTGAAAAGTCCTAAACCTTGGAGTGTGATTACTCTCATAATTAGACATAGCATCTTTTACCTCTTTATCAGTCAAAGTAGGCATGACTTACTTCAAGTTTTGTTTTCTGATGTTCTTTTCAATTTGAACTGCATTGTTCCAATGAATGGTGATTGTCTTGAGAATGTCTTCAGTCATATGGATTTTCAATTCAGATGGATCATACTTCCGTCTTGCCATCTTCTCTACTAATGCATCCTCGATCATCTTCTGCTCATCCTTGGTTCTAGAAGCATACTTCAATGATTTGAGACATGCCATGCGACTACCATCCTTAAGTTGTTCAACCTTTTGCTCAAAGGTAAGTGGTGGCTTCTTGAAAGTAATTGTATCTTCTTCATCATCTTCTTTATGAAATATCAGTTTTCTTCTAGATCTTCTGGGTTTGTTTGCAGTGAAGACAAGGGTAGAGACCTTTGGTGTTTTCTTGGGGGCTAGCCTCTTGTTCTTAGGAATCTCTGCTTCTACCTCTTCCTCTTCTTTCTCATGTTCTACTTCTTCTACCTTTATGTCATCTCCTTTGCTTTTAGTGATCGAAGGAGGAGAGTTTGATGGCTTTCCATATTTCTTTCCAAACTTCTCAATTCTTTTCCTTCCTCTCTTCAAGATTTTGGGAATCTCTATTTCCAATGTTATTATGCCCTTAGCTTCTTCATATGTACTGAAATAAGCTTCTTTAGGATCAACAGGCTCATTAATAAGAGCCTCAATGATGTCTCTGGTCTCATCTATGTTAACCTCATATGCAAGAGGTTTCACCCATGCAACCCTGGGTTTGACTGCTTGGATGTGCACTTTGTCACAATCAACTAGGAAACATATATCATCCTTATAGTGATGTAGGAGCATCTTGGGTAATTGGCAATCCTGCACAACCAAAAAGTTGTTTGCTCTAGTTCTTTAGTTTGTTCTCTATCGCTCGGGTTCTGTTGCTCGGGCATGCTTCTCTCTGTCGCTTGGGTTCTATTTCTTGGGCATGTTTATCTTCTGTTTCTCAATCATGCTTAACCGATGGGTTTCGGTGATGTCCTTACCAACGGGTTTTCTGATGCTCGATTTTGCTTTACCGATTATTGCTGATTTTTGGTGTTCATCTGCTTGAGATGCTTATTTTGGAAGTTGGATCTTTGGCTGACTTCTTCAATTGATTCTGATGGCTTAATTAATTTGTGATCTCTCCTTGGGATCTGTGTGGACCTAAATTTGGGTCTCCCTTATGGATTTGAGCAGACTTCCTTGTTGTACTCTTGTATATATTTGATTGTATGTTCTTAGTTTAGGTATCATTCTTAGAGCAAGAAAGAAAATGTTTAGATATTGAGATTGAAGGTTTGTGATCTCTATTATATGAATATTTTATTGTAATTCATTGAATATATGGTCAAAAATGGGAAGGCCTTACAACTCGGAATGTAAATATTTTGATCAAGTTAATATAAAAGGATCCCCATTTTTTCTTCTCACTGTGTTGTTTGGCTTCCGCATTGGTTCTGCAAGGTGGTTTGGTAGTTCGGTGAGCCCTTGGCCCCATCCCCTTGCTCTCCTTACATCAGGTGATATCAGATCATGGTGAGATCTAGTTCCTTCTTGAAACCCTAACCCTAATTGGTATTGTTGTGGGGTAGCAGATTGTGATCTAACCTACAATTGCAGAGGGATTCAAGATGGTTCGTGGGAGAGGAAATGCAGATCCAGGTCAAGCTAATATGCTTAGATAGATGGCTGCTAGATTGGAAGCTGTTGAGACAGCCCAACATAGAGGAAGACATCTTGATGATGTTAGTGATGATGAAATTGAAGAGGTTCAAGGTGAAGTTGCACCTGCACCTGTGATGAATCGGGAAAAAGAATGATTCCTAAGAGCTTTGACAAATTTGAAATCCACACCTCAGTTTAATCCTCCTGAGTATAGTGGAAAATCAGATTTTGACGAGTTAATTGACTGGATAACAGAGACAGAAAAATATTTTGAATATGAGAATGTGGCAAAGGATAAGAAGGTGAATATTGCAAGCACAAAATTGAAAGGTCATGCATCCCTATGGTGGGAACATCTGCAATTGGATCGAAAGAAGAAAGGTAAAGACAAAATCAAGGTATGGGACAAGATGGTAAACAAATTGAAAGGAAAGTTTCTACCTTGTGATTATCATATTAACCTAATCTCGCAAATGCAAAGTTTGAAGCAGAAAGACAAATCAGTAAAAGACTATACTGAAGAATTCTATAGATTGGACATTAGATCTGGACATGTTGAGGATGAAGTGGAGAGAGTTGCAAGATACCTGAATGGCTTGAGAAGTTCTATACAAGATGAGATTAGTTTGGTCAGGATGGAAGGCATTAAGGAGGAATACCAATTTTCCCTAAAAGTGGAGGACAAGTTGAACAGAAGATATGAACAAAGACAAAGAGGTAGAGGAGGTAGATTCCCTAGAGGAAGAGGTATATCTCATAGTGAAAATAGTAGATCTAAACCAGACAAGTCAAATTCAGACACAGTTCAAGACAAAGGAAAGACTGAATGGAAATGTGGAAATTCATAATGAGGAAGAGGTAATTACTCTATAGGTGGTTATAGAAGAAAAGGATTCCAAGTTACTTGTTACAATTGTGGTGAAGGACATAAATCTTTTGAATGTACACATGCAAACAAGAAAGGCAGTAGTGGCAGAAATGCATTGGTGCAAGAGGAGTCACCAAATGAAGCTGAAAAGGAAGGAAATTTCATGATCCAAAGGATACTATTGAGTGAAAAAGATAAGCAAGATCCGATCAGGAAAATCTTGTCCAAGACCAAATGTAGAGTTGCAAACAAAGTTTGGAAAGTGATTGTTGACATTGGAAGCTCGGAGAATCTGGCATCTGATGAAATGGTTGCAAATTTTCAATTGGAAAGGATGAAGCATCCAAAGCCCTGTCATATCTCATGGATCAAGGATGATCATACATTAATGGTGAGTGAACAATGTTTTGTGAATCTGAAAATTGGAAAGTATTATGATAAAGTGTTGTGTGATATTATGCCTATGGATTGTTGTCATATTTTGTTAGGTGGACCTTGGCAATATGATAGACATGCTATACATGATGGAAGATTGAATAGATACTCTATTTGGGTTGATGGTAAGAAGAAAGTTTTGTAACCTTTGATTGAAGAATATGTTGGTGAGTTATGTACATCTGTGAAGGTTTGTCTGATGGAAGGTAGATGGTTTGTTAAAGATTTGAAAAGAAATGATATATATTATGCTTTGATTCCTAACAAACCAAGTAAGAATATAGAAGATGACATTCATACGAAAGTTGGAAAGTTACTCACTGAGTACAGGGAGATAATTTCAGATAATGTACCTGATGGTTTTCCACCAATGAGAGATATCATTCATTGTATGGATATGATTTTAGGAGCTAGTTTACCAAACAAAGCACCACATCAGTTAACACCTATAGAAAATGAAGAGCTTAACCGACAAGTTCATGAATTTTTGAACAAAGGTTTGATCCGAGAAAGTTTGAGTCCATGTGCAGTACTAGTTGTATTGGCACCTAAGAAGAATGGAGAATGGAGAATGTGCACTAATTCCAAAGCAATTAACAAGATCATAGTAAAGTATAGGTTTCCTATACCAAGAATAGATGACATCATGGATTGTTTGAGTGGAGCAAGATATTTTACCAAAATTTATTTGAAAAGTGGATATCATCGTATCAGAATTAGAAAAGTGGATGAATGGAAGACTTCTTTCAAGACAAAGGAAGGTTTGTATGAGTGGTTGGTTATGCTCTTTGGTTTAACTAATGCACTGAGTACATTTATGAGACTAATGAATGAAGTTCTGAAGAAATTCTTGAATAAGTGTGTGATTGTCTACTTAGATGATATTCTGATATTCAGTAAGACTAGAGAAGAGCATTTGATGCATATAAGACAAGTGTTGCAGAGATTAAAGGAAGACATTTTTTTGATAAATCTGAAGAAGTGTTCCTTCATGAAATAAGAGCTTGTGTATTTGGGTTTTGTGATTTCAGCTGATGGTTTGAAGATGGATCCAGAAAAGGTTGAAGCTATACTGAGTTGGCCTACACCTGAAAATGTCACTGAGGTAAGATCATTTCATGGATTGGCAAGTTTTTACAGGAAATTTATCAAAAATTTCAGTTCTATTTGTAATGCTGTGACTAAGACAATGAGAGGAGACAAAAGAGAATTCAAATGGACACATGGAGCTAATAAGAGTTTTGAAGCTTTAAAGCTGAAGGTTGCCAAATTACTTGTGTTAGCCTTACTTGATTTCAATAAGGTATTTCAAGTTGAATGTGATGCAAGTGGAAGTGAAATTGGAGCTGTGTTGACTCAAGAAGGTAAACTTGTTGCTTTCTTTAGAAAAATTTGAATGATGCAAAAATAAAATATTTTGTCTATGATCAAGAGTTCTATGCTATTGTGCAAGCTATGAAGAAGTGGAGACATTATTTGATGCCAAATGAATTTGTGTTGTATAATGATCATAAGGCTTTAGAGTATTTGGGTAGTCAGAATAAGCTAAACCAGAGACATATGAAATGAGTAGAGTATTTGCAGAGCTTTACATTTGTGATTAAACATAAGAGTGGAGTTTATAACAGAGTTGTTGATGCATTGAGTAGAATAAGATCTTTTTTGACTGAAATGAGAATTGAAGTTCTTGGTTTTGATGACATGAAGAATTTGTATGAAAGTAAGTATGAAGACCATTTCATTCAGGAAGATATGTTGTTCAAAGGTATTCAGTTGTGTATACCGAGAGGATCAATGAGAACCAATTTGATTAAGGAGAAACATAGTGGTGGATTGGCTGGACACTTTGGTATTGATAAAACATTGAGTTTGCTAAAGGAGAGGTATTTTTGGCCTCAATTGTATAAGGATGTTCATAAATTTGTAAGAAGTTGTGGAGTTTGTCAAGTTGCAAAGGGAGTAAGTCACAATACTAGATTGTATACATCGATTATTGTTCCTGAGAAACGTTGGAGTGATATCAGCATGGATTTTGTTTTTGGCTTACCTAGGACAGCAAGAGGTAATGATTCTATATTTTTTTGTTGTGGATAGATTTTCTAAGATGACACATTTTATACCATGTAAGAAAACATCATATGCAATATATAGCAGATCTTTTCTTTAAGGAAATTGTCAGATTGCATGAATTACCAAAGAGTATCATCTCTGACCGAGACAATAAGTTTGTTAGCTATTTTTGGAGAACACTTTGGAAAAAGATGGATACTGAGTTGAAGTTTAGCTCTACATTTTATCCACGGACTAATGGACAAACAGAGGTTGTAAACCTAAGTTTGGGTAATTTATTGAGATGCTTAGTTGGAGACACACCAAGCAATTGGGATTTGATTTTGGCACAAGCAGAGTTGCATACAATAGTTCAGTGAACAAAAGTACTGGAAAGACACCATTTGAGATTGTTCATGGCACATAACCGAGAGGTATATCAGATTTGAGAGATATTTTTGGAGAAGACAAAAGAAGTGTTGAAGCAGAAGAATTTCTAGAATTTATGAAGACATTGCATGAAGATGTAAAATAGAAGCTGGAGAAAAGTAATCAGAAGTACAAAGACAATGCAGACAAATCAAGAAGACATAAAACATTTGAAGTTGGTGATGCAGTGATGGTTCATTTGAAGAAAGGAAGATTTCCTATTAGAACATATGGTAAACTGAAGATGAAGAAATTGGGTCCTTGCAAAATACTGAGAAGATCTGACAGTGGAAATGCTTATGAAGTTGAATTACTTGATGACATGGATATATCACCTATATTCAATATTTTAGACTTATATGAATATCATGAACCTGATGAAGAAGTGACAGTACCAAGTGGTTATCCTAAGAAGTAGATAGAGGAAGTTGAAAATATTCTAAAATAGAGAATTGGCAGAAGTACAAGAGGAAAGGAATACATGGAGTATCTGGTAAAGTAGAAGAACATACCGATTGAGGACTCATCTTGGATTTCTCAATATAAGTTGGATTCATTTTAGGTTGGACATGACATATGATTCAGAGAATCATTTCTTGTAATCATAGGTGTCTGATGTAGGAGCATCTTGGGTCATTGGCAATCTTGCACAACCAAAAAGATGTTTGCTTTAGTTCTTTAGTTTGTTCTCTGTTGCTCGGGCATTCTTGTCTCTGTCGCTCGGGATCTATTTCTTGGGCATGTTTATCTTTTGTTTCTCAGTTTTGCTTAACCAATGGGTTTCAGTGATGTCCTTACTGACGAGTTTTCTGATGTTCGGTTATGCTTTACCGATGATTACCGATTTTTGGTGTTCATCTACCCGAGATGCTTATTTTGGAAGTTGGATATTTGGCCGACTTCTTCAGTTGATTCTGATGGCTTAATTAATTTGGGATCTCTCATTGGGATCTATGTGGACCTAAATCTGGGTCTCCCTTATAGATTTGAGCGTCGAATTCCTTGTTGGACTCTTGTATATATTTGATTGTATGTTCTTAGTTTAGGTATCATTCTTAGAGAAAGAAAGAAAATATTTAGATATTAAGATCGAATGTCTGTGATCTCTATTGTATGAAGATCTTATTGTAATTCATTGAATATATGGCCAAAATTGGGAAGGCCTTACAGCTTGGCATGTAAAGATTTTGATCAAGTTAATATAAAAGGATCCCTTTTTTTTCTTCTCTCACTGTGATGTTTGGCTTTCGCATTGGTTCTGCAAGGTGGTTTGATAGTTGGGTGAGCCCTGGGCCCCATCTCCTTGCCCTCCTTGTGTCATATAGTCTTCTACCAATTGTTTGGGAATTATGAATCTATTATGTATTTTCTCTCTAGAAATGGATTGGTCTTAGATGCCTGGATGCTCTCCATGTTTTTTCTCAGTTGGATGAGCTGCAACTCGGCTAGGTCAAATGATAGATTGTTCTTCACCACTTTGTATGCCAAGTCCACAGCCTCACATGGAACACTATTTGGTTAGCTTAAACTGTGTATCTTATGTGCAATCACATGAATTCTAAATTTTAGCTCCATGTCAATGACTCCATTCAACTTCATGCCTCTTCCATCCCACTCGACAAGAGTCTTCTTGGCTAGATCATCTCAGGGTAGGGTTTTAGTTGCTTTAGGTTTTTCAAGCAATGGGTACCCTGTCACTCGGTGTACCATCATCTTAGTGATCTTCACAGGTTGCTCCAACTAGAGATGCATGTTGTGAACATGGCTCATAATAAACCTAATCCACTTTATCTGGAAATTCTTCAGCATATGTAAGATTTGGGTTAAACCCTTGAATTCAAGGTGCTTCATGTGTTCTAGCTTCAGTTTTCCGCCCACACAAAGTGCCTCATATGCTTGATTTATCTCTAATGTGCCTAGTTGTTGAATGGTGCAATGATAGAAAGTTCAAATATTGTGAATCAACAGTACCTTAGGAGGAATTTGGGAATGGGATCCCATTGGATCTATCTCCTCTGCAATCATTGGATGAATTTTTAACTTTGGCGGTTTGCAGACAACATTCCTCACTAACATATCAGATCCCTTCTTGATATTATTACTAGACGAAGACACCATAACGCTCGGAGGATTGATGAAATTTTGCTGCAACTAAAGCTTTCAAACACAAATTTGCTCTGAAATTGCTAAAAGCTCTTAATCATTCTGCAAATTGTAAAACTTGGTAAACAATAACCCTTTGATTTTACCATTTATGACAAATTTCACCATAAGGTTTTCATTAAATGCTTCGTACATAGTAGCTGTCATAGCTTGGGTAGTTCTCCCAGGCTTACTCGGAAGCTCGGTGAAAACTAACTTCTCATCTTTGAAACCATAAGACCCGACTTAACTCGGTTAAGCCTGAGTAACTTGGTTGTAACTGAGATCCTAACTCGGTTAGAACCATAATGTGTCCCAGTGCATCAATATGCAAATTTTGGACTTGCTAGCATATCTGGAACTGATGTATGATGGCTTGTATGCACAGTTCCAGTTATCTCCTTGCATCTTTATACAGAGATGGTGGATCCACCCAATTCACTAATTTGGGTGCCATTTGGTCCTTCATTTTTTTGGTATGAATTATCAAGAGACTTTCTTACCCATTTCTGACTCATCTGAGTTTTGATTTCAAAAAATTTTGCTTTGCCTTTCTCAAAACCGGTATCCACTTTTTCTCTATTCATACAATTCTTGCTTAGATGACCGAGTTGTTTACACACATAACATCTCTTAGTAGGATTATTTTTTGAGATGAGTCTTTGCACAATTTGCACCAATGTGTCCATACTTGCCACAATGACAACATCTACTCCATGTGTTGTAATCCCTACCAAAAATTGCCTTATCTAATTGTTCAGCAGGGTTCCACTTCGTAGTTCTGCACTCTGCGGATTTATGACCTTATTTGTTACAATTGAAACACTTTCCTTCAAACTTAGGCTTCTCAGTGTATTCACTTGCCCTATGTCCTTGTTTTATGCACCTATATCACTTACCATTAAACTTTGACTTTCCATTTCTCCAACACTTATTTGATGTATGCACTATCTTACCACAATGATTACATGTAGGTTTCTTGTTCTTTTGAGCTCTTTGCTGTGAGCATTCACCTTGTTCAATATAACCTAATCCAGTCTGTCCATGATGTCTGAATTGAGTTTGCTCTGTCAATTGTTCCATTCTTGTGAATTCATCATACTCTCATTGGTTTTATTTTTAGTATTGAGATCATTTTGCAGTCATTCATTTTCAGTCCTCAGATTGATAACTTCTTGACTTGCACTATTGAGTTGATTTATCATATTTGCTTGCTGAAGAGACAAATCATGGATTTCTTTTTCTTTTTCTTCTAATCTTGTATTTAGCAATCTCTTATCTTCTTGTTCCATTTCCCTGTCATTTTATGATTGGTTCTTTTGTTCCATGACTTCACATATTTTGACTGAATGAATTTCTTGTTCTCTCTTCAACTTACTGAATTCTTCATGTAAAGTGAGATTCTTTGCAAGTGGGTCTTTAATGGTTGCATCAGCTTCTTCAGAATTTCTTTCTATGCATAAATATTCAATTCTTTCTTCTATGTAACCTTTGTCATTCATTTGCATTGCTAATTTTTTTCTTCTTTTCAGGGAATGAGAGAGTTGCTCCTTGAGTTTTCTGATTTGATCCATGGCCACTTGTAGATCTATATTTTCATTTTCAATGGCTTTCTCCAATCTGTATATTTCCATTGCCTCTAATCTTTTCTCAAGCTATTAAAATTTTGATAAGAGAACCTTTTCTCTGATACCAATTGTTGGAAATATATCATAGGCTAGGTGACTGAGAGGGGGGGTGAATCAAGAACCAAGAAAACTTCACTTTTATCCTTTATTAGATTGTCTAATCTAATTGCATGTATGGAATAGAAAAGCAATAAACATTTATAACACCTGACACAATATTTGGTTACCCAGAAACCTTCCAAATAGAAAGTAAAACTAGGGTGGGGATGATACCCACAAGCTTTAGAACTGCAGAAATAAATTTGGCCGGTTAAGGCTTACAATTGACCACTTCTTATGGTCTTCCTTGTTAGGAGAAATAAGGACTGTTATGTCCACCTTGTGAAAGGATTTATATAATACAGTTAAGTATGTACTCTGTTAGGAGATTTGTGAAGGACTGTTAAGTCCGCCCTATTAAAGGATTTTGACTGATACACCTATTAGTATGAACCAATGAATGATCTGTTATGTAACTATGATTTGTTGAATAAGATCCTTTGAAGTAATACTGATCACCTAAATGTGATAGATGACTCTCTGATGTTCCTTTATACTATTGTAGCCTTCTAATCAATCTGCCTCTTCATATTTGCATCTATAATTTATTCATATATCCCTTCTATATATTGGATAAACAAAGTGTCTTACATATATACCTATCCAAATCAATTACCTCCATAAGTCGGCTACTTATCATATTAAATAGTATAAAAAAATATGTACTAAGTTGGCCCAATGTTGATACTCGGGTCCAGTAATCCACTCGGGTGATATACTGACACTCGGGTGACACAATAAACTGGCAACTCTGGTACTCGGTTGACACTGGGAGCTCGGGCCACATTGATCACTCGGAGATGGTATGAAACTCGGGTAACACTGGTGACTCATGTGATACTGCTTGGAACTAACTGCTCGGTTGACATTACAACTGCTTAGCTCGGGTAACACTTCAAGTTGTTGGCTCGGTCAACACTGTAACCATATGAATGACTAAGTGTTTTAGCACTAATTGATAATATGTCTTGCCATAAGGTCTACATAAATATCGTGAACTATGGCTCCAACAAGGGGATCAAAATATATAAAAAATTCCACACTTCAGCAAAGTAGAAAAAGGTTGTAAATACTATCTTTTCAATTAAGGATGCCTCTAGTAACTTGATTACTGATGCACAGGGTATCCAGTCTGAGGGAGTGCATTTTTTCACAAGCCTTCATTCTCCCCCCACTTCTAATCAACCTATGGTTGATAATTCTTCTAACATATTAGATTTCATTCCATCTATTATAAATCCCCAAGATAATTATGTACTCATGGCCCCTTTTACTTTGCTGGAAGTTTGCAATGTGGTATTTTTGATGCCCCCGAATAAGGAACCTAGTCTCGATGGCTTTACTTCCTTATTTTTTCAAAAATGTTGGGATGTAATTTGTTGTGATTTGTTAGCATTCTTGGAAGAATCTCGTAGAAATACTTTTGATCTTAAAAATTTTAATGCTACGAATATTGCCCTTATTCCCAAAAATAATGATCCTCAAACATTTGTTGATTTTAGACCTATTTCTTTGTGCAATACAATATATAAGATCATTACTAGGGCAATCTATCTACGTCTAAAGCATCTTATTCCTAAGATTATATCTATGGAACAAGGGTTTTTGTGACTGGACGAGAAACTACTTATGGTGTGCTTATTGCGCATGAAACTTTGCATTCTATTAATGAGCATGATATCCCTTCATTTGTAGTTAAGTTGGACATGATGAAAGGCTATGATAGGCTTAATTGGTCTTTTCTCCTTCAAGTTCTACACAAGTTTTGATTCTCTCGTAAATGGTGTAAGTGGATTAAGGCTTGCATTTCGAGAGCTCATCTCAGTAACCATTAATGGTACACATGCTGGTTTTTTTGCTTCATCTGAAGGGGTTCGTGAAGGGGATCCTTTTTCCCCTTTTTATTCATAATTATGGCTGAGACTTTTAGTCAGATCATTAATTTTAGGCATGTTAATGGACTTTGGAGGGGAGTTCATATTGTAGGTACATCAATATCCATTACCCATTCCCTACTTGCATATGACACTTTTCTCTTTGGTAGGGAAAATATCCAGGAGGCTCAGCAGATTAAAAGAGTGCTTGATTTATGTACATTTGTATCTGATCAAAAAGTAAATCCTCAAAAATCAAAAATCTATGTTTTCAATGTTCCTCAAGATCTCTCACAAAGAATTATGAGTATCTTGGGTTTCCCTTTGGAAGAATTTCCTTCTACATATCTTGGGGTTCCTTTTTCATGGCTGCTAATAAGTATTGTTACTGGAAATCTGTTATTGACAGAATCAAATACATAGTTGCATCCTGGAAGGTTAGATGGTTATCTTTATCTGGTAGAACTCTTCTCATTAAAGCATTCCTTTCTACTATTCATAATTATTATATTTCTATCCTACAACCTCCGAAATTAGTCATTCAACAAATTGAAAAACTTATTAGGGAATTTATTTGGACTACTAATATGTCAATTGATAAGAAAATTCCTTTGGTTTTTTTGGATGACATGTCTTCCTCTCATAGTGTGGGGGAGGGGCATTGGTTTGCATGATATTTCTACTAGAAATAAAGTGTTTGGTGGCAAACTTGTTTGGAAAATGTATTCTTAGCGACATGCAAAGTAGTTCAGGTTATTGTAGGAAAAATACCGAGACTCCTTGGACACCTCTTGGATAATCACTGTATCAAATCCTCCAAAGGGATCTGCAATATGGGATTTATGATATCTTCTAGGGAGGTCATCACTGCATATGTATCATGGGAAGTTCATAATGGTGAAAGTATTAATTTTTTATCAGACTCATGGAATGGGTTTCCACTTATCCTTTCTAATGAAGAGTTTCAAAATGAAAATGTTATAGCCATTAATATTTGGGGTTCTAAACTTATCGACTATGTTTCGGCTGTCGATATGTATTCAAGTAAGGTGACTTGGAAGGAATTCCTAGATCTCTCTATTCCCCCTAATGTGGTTGTATCTTTAAATCAAGTTTTTCATGCAGATTAGTCCTTATCTCTAATAAGTTTGATAAACTCTTTTGGGCTCCTTCTAAAGATGGTAACTATTCAGCGAAGTATGGATATAAAGCAATTAAACTTTCCCTAAATACGACAACAAAAAATAGAGCCTTTTCCTTTTGCTGGCATAATTGTGCCTTGCCTAAAGTTGGTTGCTTCTCTTGGTTAGTGCTGAAGAAATATTGAGTTTTGACAAGTGAAAGACTAGAAAGATTAAATATTGTGAATGCATTTCAATGTGTTTTATGCAATACTAAAAATGAGGCAGTTGATCATCTCTTTCTAACTTTCCCTTTTGTACAACAATGTTGGCAGCTCATTATGCAGAAATTGCATGTTTCTATGCCTCTTCCTAATAAGATTTGGGACCTATTCCAATCGTGGCCTATTTTGTATTCCAAATCCATGTTTGCTTGTATTTGGAAGTGCATTCTATCTACTGTGTTATGGGACATCTAGTGGGAAAGAAAATAAAAGGATATTTTGGAATTCACCTTCATCTTTATCCTCGATACTATCTAAACTTGAAAAGTCAGTTTCTGAATTGCTAATGCATATGTTCAAAAATACAGATGTAATAAAATTTTCATTTCATGGGATAAAATGATGTCTAAGCAATGGAAGGGCTTAATTTTTCCACTCTTACCGGCACCCTTATGTCCTTCATTGGTTTCCAAAGTTAGGGCATGCTCTAAATAGATCCCTCCTAGCCCTAACCTACTCAAGCTCAATTTTCATGGGGCGTCAAAAGGTAACCCAGGTAAATCTGGAATAGGTGTTGTTATTACAGATCATTGGGGTTCTATAATTTCTTTGAAGTCTTCTCCTATTCCGCCTGGCACTAATAATATGGCAGAAGTACTAGATTTATTTAATGGTCTGATTTTAGAAAAAAACTTTAGGGTCTCTAAGTTGCACATTGAAGGTGATTCAGCCATAATTATTAATGTGTGCATAAGTCGAAAATCATTCTCTTGGCCCATTCATTACATCTTACATCAAATTTGGGGGATGTTGGACACCTTTGCAGATTTCTGTATATGTCATAGTTACCTGGAGGCTAACATGTTGGCTGATATGCTGGAAAATCTGGTTGTTGATGGGATTAATATTGATTCTTCAGTTTCTTTGTCGGACCTTGGGCCATTTCCAAATATTTGACATATTATTGATTTTGAGAAGGTTGAGGGACCTGCTAAGTATGTCACATCATTGTTACTAATGTAATTTGGTGATCTAATCTTCTACCTAGTTTTAGCGTCACCATATATCATTATGTGCTTACATCATTGGTCATACGACAACTTTAATAGTTTATATTACTTTGTATTTGGAAATGGTGTTGGGATTTGTTTTATGGAATCTCATTATTATCACTAGCCTTGTTATATCCAAATGATGGTTTCGGAGAGATCTCACATATGTGGCATTTTTTGTTCATTTAATTATTTACAGAACATAGCTCTAAGTTCTGCTTCTTTGGCTGCTTCCACTGGTACTATTTTGCACAAGGTTTGTGTGTGCTATCCAGTTAAACTCTCCATCTCTCGAAAGCATTTTTTACACTGATCTTTGAATGTTCTCCTTGGATTTTTGGCCCTATATTTAAAGAGTTTGGTTGCAGGCTTTTGAAGAGCATACTGTTGATTTGGTTTGGGACTCTTTGTTGGCTTCTTGCCTCCTCCATATATGGGCATGTTGCAACCGACTAAGGATATGGATAAGGACTGAATGTGCAATTTTGTTTCTCTATCGTCTCCTGCCCTTCTTCGTGGAGTATGTAATATATGGGTTGTGGGGGGCTTTTTGTCATGACTATGGACATTTTGAAAAACTTGGATTCACTATATTTTGCAGATGTCACATTCCTACAAAATTCTTATTATATTTTTATGGGCTAGGAACGAAGTTTTTCTTGCTGGTTCTTTTCTCCGAGAACCTATTTCGAACCAGTTATTTATAATATAATTATTAAAGTTTTGCCAAAAAAATTAATAAATTTTTTTGACCTTTTAATTTAAAATTATTATAATTTATCTTTATAAAATTTTCAATCAATTATACTATAACCCTCTCGTTTTAATTGTTATTTTTTTCTGAATTATTATTATTTAAAAAATTTATTATTATAATCAACATAACTAATGATAATCATAATTTTATATGATAATCACATTATAATTTTCTTTTAAATTATGAGTGCTATTAAATTAAAATAAAAATTAGGTAAAAATTAAGATAAAAACTTTTTTTGAAGTAAGATTATAGTTATTCAATAATTAAATTATAATACTTGTTTTTACCGAAAGTTCACTAGAAACTTAGTTCAATTTATAGATTGGTGACTGAAACCATGTGGGGAGCTAGAAAGGAATTCAAGTGGATACATGGAGCACAAAGTAGTTTTTAATTAGTGAAGTAAAAGGTGATAGAGCAACCAGTGCTAGCTTTACTTGATTTCAATAAGGTATTTCAAGTAGATTGTGATGCTAGTGGAAATGCAATAGGAGTTGTTTTAAGTCAAGAGGGAAGACTTATTTCTTACTTCAGTGTGAAGTTGAATGATGCTAAGAGAAGGTATTCTTTATATGATCAGTAATTTTATGTTATAATACAAGCCTTGAGAAAATGGAGACATTATTCATTGCCTAAGGAATTTGTTCTTTATAATAATCATCAAGCATTGAAGTACTTGAATAGTCAAGGTAAGTTAAATCAGAGGTATATGCCATGGGTTGAGTTCATATAGAGCTATACAATTGTGTTGAAACATAAGAATGGTGTATCAAATAGAGTTGTCGATGCCTTGAGTAGGAGAAGGAATTTGTTGACTGAAATGAAGATTGCAGTGTTGAGATTTGATGAATTGAAGGTATTGTATGAGAATGATCTAGACTTTGCTAAACCTTAGAAAGCTTGCAGAGAACCTATTATTGCAGACAAAAGTAAGTGGCTAGATTATCTTATTCAGGATGGAATATTATTCAAAGGTAGTCAGTTGTGCATACCTAAAAGCTCTATGCGGTATAATCTCATTAAGGAGAAGCATAGTAGAAGATTAGCAAGACATTTTGGCATTAATAAGACAGTAGCTTTGGTGAGTGAGCTACTTTTGGCCGCAAGTTCAGAAGGATGTGAGGAATTTTGTTCAAAATTGTAAAATGTGTCAAGTTGCAAAAGGTAGTAGTTAGAATGTGGGATTGTAATCACCATTGATAGTACCGATCAGACCTTGGGAAGAAGTCAGCATGGATTTTGTGCTTGGATTGCCAAAGACTCAGAGAGGATATGATTCAATTTTTGTGGTTGTAGATAGATTTTCTAAGATGATACATTTCATTTCTTGTATGAAAACTACAGTTGCAGTACATGTAGCTGATTTATGTTTTAAAGAGATTGTGAGGTTACATTGATTACCTAAAAGCATTGTTTCGGACAGAGATAATAGGTTTGTTGGCTATTTCTGGAAAACGCTTTGGAAGAAGATGAATGTTGAATTGAAGTACAATTCTATTTTTCATCCACAGATTGATGGACAAATAGAATTTGTGAATATGAGTTTAGGAAATTTGTTGAGATGTTTGGTCAGAGACAAGCCAAGAAATTAGGATTTGGTTTTACCTCAAGTAGAGTTTGCATATAACGGTTCAGTAAATAGGAGCACAGGGAAAATACCATTTGAAATAGTTACTAGTTTTAATCCTAAAGGAGTGGCAAAATTAAGGGATATCAATCATGATGTTCAAAAGAGTTCTGAAGGAGAAGATATTTTAAAGGTTATGAAAATATTGCATGAAGGCGTTAAACAACATTTGGAGAAAATTATCCAAGCCCATAAGAGGTGATTTGATATGAAGCGAAGGCATAAGGAATTCCAGGTAGGGGATGAAGCAATGGTATACATACAGAAGGGTATATTTCTTGTTGGAACTTATAATAAGTTGAGGATGAAGAAATTTGGACCTTGTAAGATCTTTAGGAAATTGATTCAGGGATTGCTTATGAAGTTGAGTTACTAGAAGACATGGAAATATCACCTATATTCAATGTTGTTGATTTGTATGAGTGTCATGAGTTAGAATTCAACAGTAGTGATGGATCATATGTGGAACAATAGTATCCTAAGAAGCAGATGGTTCAGATAGAGCATATTTTTAATAACAGAGTTGGTAGAAGTACAAGAGGTAAGCAGTACATGGAGTATGTTGTCAAATGTAAGGACAGACCCATGGAAGATTCTTCATGGATTTATTAGGCTAGGGTTGCCCATTTTGGTTTTCCTTTGGCCCCAACAAAATGAGATGCTCACTTTTCAAATAACCCCGGGTGTCTTATGTAGGAGCATCTTGGGTTCTTGGTAATCTTGCATCAACCAATTTTTTTTCCTATTTTTCTGTTTGATCAGTCTGTCCTTTCTTTTTGCAATAATTTTGAGCTTAATTTCAGTGGTTGCAATCCTTCTACATGTGTGTGGCTTCGTTCTTGTCACCCTCCTTGGATGGTGTATCTTTTGGTTACTTCATGTTCAGGATCTTTTAGATTCTTGATGAGACCATCATGTTCTTCATATTTTCCGATCACGAGATGGTTTTCCCAATCGATAATGCTTAATACTTCATTTCTCGATGATGTTACGTGTGTGGCCGACCTATTTGAGGGATTGTATTTTATGACACACTCATTGGATAAAGATCCTTATGATTTTGGGTCCTGACCTATCTATGTAATATGTTTTCTTTTCATTGGGAGATGTAATCTTTCTTGGTCGACCTAATGTTTGTGAAGGCCTTATATACTCATGTAATCATTTCATTAGAGAGATAGAAGAGAGATAGAGCATAATAGTAGCTTAACATTTATAGGATTTTGTTCAATACATCGGGCGAAAGAAAGTTTCTACAGAATGTTCATGGAGTTATTGTTGATTGCAGATGGTATAAAAGATAACCTATAGAAGGTTCTAATCATGCCTATAAGCCTGGAATGTATCAATATTTGTAGGTGTTCTTGTAACTGATCTTATGATAATAAGAAGGTTGATCTTGCATTCATTTCCTCTTGTTTCTTTTTGCTTCGGTTGTGTGACTCTTGTTGCAAGGACTGGCTAGACTCAGTGAGTTCCCACTATCCTTGGTTGCATCATAATAATAATATGAATGTTACTTAAATGCATATGTTTTCAGTATCAAACCATTAGAATAATATAATGCACAATACAACATAATACAAAGTTTATTATAGAAAATACAAAAGGTAAAAAGAGTAACCTTGACCTATTGACCAATCCTTTCAACCTTAAAAGATAAAAGAACTTACTGGGACGAGTATGGAAAATAACATTCTACGGCCAATAAAAATATATTTTATTAAATAATTGATCTATTTACATAATAAAATTAAAATTTTAATGAATTGAATGTACAATATGCACCACTATCATTTACCAAAAGCGCATTCAAAATATACTTACACAATATATTTTAAATTTGAGCAACTTAGTGAAATAATTATCTGCATAATATGCTCTTGTAGGTGCTTGTGTATGATTCAAAATTGTGCATTTTAAGCCATTTCAACCCGACTACTAATGTGGAAATTTATCGAAGATTAATTTATAAATATTAGAATTATGATTAATCATGTCATACTCTTCATTATTAATATTAGTGTTACTTATATGCACAACACAAAAGGTATACAAAATAATGTTGCCCCATTAACCATTCCTTTCAACCTTAAAGATAAAATACCTTAATAGAATGAATATGGTCAATAAACATTCCACTAGCGAAATAAAAATATATTTTATTAAATAAATAATCTTTTTACATGGACGAATCTTAAATTTTTATGTAAAATCAACACATCACACAAATTAATAGAATGTACAATATGCTCTAGTAGCTACATACATACACATGGTCCACTATCATTGACCAAAAGTGTGTAGTAAACTTATGATTAATTATATCATACTCAATTATATTAATATTAATGCTACTTAAATGCATATGTTTTCAAGGTGAGACCATTACAATAATGTATTATAAAATACAAATAATACAAAGTTTAATATTAAATATACAAAAGGTAAAAAGAATAATCTTGATATGTTGACCATACATTTCAACCTTAAAAGACAAAATAATTTATGAATTGAGCATGGCCAATAAATATCCACTAGGTAGATAAAAATACATTTTATTAAATAATTGATCTATCTACATAGTTTGTTTTAAGACGTTTATCGCAAATTAACATTTAGATGAATTGAATCAAATGTATGGTTAGCCACATATGCTCCACTATCATCGACCAAAGGTACAATTAAAATGTATTATGTACACAATACATTTTCAATTCAAAAAAATTGGCGAATTAATTCTCTACATAATATGCTCTTGTGGTTGCTCAGATATGGTTCAACATTGTGCACCAAAAATGATTTCAAACCTACTACTAATGTGCATATTACATATAGTCATTGCAAATAATGTATATAAATATTGTGTATCTGTGCATGTATGTGTGTATTGTGAATCTAGATACGACAAACTTGTGAAGTGCATAATAATAGATTATCACTTATTTTTAGCACCAAAAGTCCACTTATACTAGCTTGTTGTTCAACATTTATAAACTTTTTCATTTCACAAGATTGACAATAGTATTTTGAAAAGTGGACCAAACAGAAAATTATAAATTTGTCAATCAGTATTCTTCCATGTAATGAAAATAAAATAGTAAAAAGTTACAAGAAATTTATGAGAATGTAAGAAATTATAAAATCCAGCCCTCGACCACCACAAATTTTTTTACTTAACATCGATCATTAACTTAATCTTTGATTATTGATTAAGTGTAATCTATTAAATTAGTCCTATGTCAACAAATAATATACATTCTCATTAGGTGTTGATTCTATACTCATCATTACCAATCACTGGTTGTATCAACTTATACATACACATAGAGGTCATATAACAAATCACACATGATTATCTCGAGCAAACATCACATATACACAAAGGCTATCTCATACACATCACAAGTACACGAGATGGATAACTTTACCATACATCACATACATAGTGAGTATATCCAACATACATCACAAGGGCTATAGCAACATGCTCATAAATGAATCCCAAAGATAATAGTTACCAGTTCATACAAGCATCACAAATAACATAGTAATTGGCTCATGCATGAATCACATAGACAATGGTTACTAGCTCATACAAGCATCATGAATAAACAATGACTAGCTCATATCCAATGGCTAATCATCCCCTATCTATAGTGCATCCTAAAGAGAGAGAATGTTGATGCATTATGCACTACACTATGGGTCTCATTCCTTTCCTCCATCTTTTGCACTAGTGGATACTTGGGAAGAGGATTTGGTGCGTCCCATACTACATCAGGGGTTTGTCCTCAACCCAACAAGGTCAAGTATACCATCAAACAATCAAGAAGAGGATTCAATGTGTCCCATACTAGATCGCAGGTCCATCCTCAACCCCATAGATATCCACACAACGCGAACCAGCCTAGCCCGATGGATTCCCAACTACAATCACTTATAGGCCACTAGCAACAAGCTTGTCCAACCAAGAAGTAGCTTTTGACAAATACCACTTGGTGACCTTAGTGATATTGTTAGTTATCTTCTTCACAATACTAGGTAACAATTGGCATTAATCATGCCCATGTTATACATGACTGCCAGTGAGCTCTTTCAATACAATGGTTAGTTTCGATTGTCACTACATACATGGTAAGGCAACTACTCATGCAACCATTACTGTATTGAATCTTAAATACCTAGTAATCATTCACCTCTGGAAACCAGGTGAATGTTAGCTAATCCAAAAGATACAATAGTAGCTAGGCATCCATCATTGACATGGTCCAATGAAAACCTTCTAATAGTTATTGTATCATATCCAAGGTAGCATTCGCAACTTCACCTCCTTGAACTAGGTGAATGTCGACTAAACCCTTACAATAGCCCAAACATCAATCATTGGCACAATCCAATGACTACTTGTCACTGCATAAATATCCTGATGGTTCACATTTGTGAGGGTCATACATAATAAGATTCATAGTACTATAGAAATGGATAACTATAACTTGATCAACTAATTTAGGAGTGCATGCTCAAATTCCTATAAGTCAGGGGTTGAGCTTCTCAAACACATAACCAACACAAGATGGCCTCCTCTAAAGCTTACAAAAGAGGGACGACCAAATAAATTTGAAACAATCCCAATATCTAAAGTTATCCCCCTTAGACCTTTCTCCTGTGGACTTGAGGTTACAAGGGTATCCCTTCACCCAAGGACCACCCATGTTCCTACTTCCAAATGGGTGAAAGTTACACGTAGAGGACACTTACACTAAGGTTCGCAAGGATTCACCACACTAACTCTGGGCAAGGCATATTATCAACACAAAATTACTTTAGTTCACATCACCCATATGAAAGTCGTTCGATTGGAGATTCATACAATACGTTCAATAGGAAGGTTCTTATATGTAAGCGGTCAATGGATATCTTGTAGACACATAGAATCCTTTACCCCAATGCCAAAATACCATTCTAGAAATATATGGTAGAACTTGTTGTTGCATTAAGATGAGGATAAAAATGGCATTAAATGAACTTATTACACCTACTGTCACTACAATAGAATTTCCAAATGGCCAATGATTACTTACATCTAGATTTCATTTGAATATAGCACTATGTCCAATATTCTAGCATCAAAATTATTTAAAACCTCCTAGGTCTCACAATATAGGTGTTTCCTTGCCCTAGCCACAATTCTTACACAAACATACAATCATCCAACACAACCACAATACCCTTCCTTGATTCCCATGATAGTTCCTTTATCAAGTTTATTGTACTTGGGAGGCCAATATATATCATGTAGTCATATTATTGGTATTATGCAAGATTATTTCAAAAGCCTCTCTAAGTCTTCAAGTGGCATCCCACTTTAGTAGGGCTTAACAATATCAAGTATGTTAAAAATAGCACATCATCCTTATAAAGCTACTTAAATTCCTTTTTGATTATCATAGTCATAGCAATGTTTACAAACTTTCATCAAACATGATTAGTGTTTGAACAATAGACATATTGTATGCTCATATAAAATATACACAATATAATATTAGTGGTAAACATATTTTTAACAATCTATATTAATTTTTCTTATTGTTCCTAAAATAGCTTGATTCTTAGACTAGATAATTTTTCACTTGACATTTATAATTAAATGCTAGTTATAATTGTTGGCAACATGGTAGAATTACATTTCATTTGATATAATTACCAATAAGTCATATCGCTAATCTTAAACTTAGATTTAAGGAATATAACTTCTTATCATATATATCACAAACAATGAGCAATAAATAATATACATGTATTCATTTTGCACCAAAATATTGACCTTCATTACATTTATCTTAATTAATATTTTGATTTGTGAAGCTTACAAATCTAAAATAAAATTACTGAGTTTCAGCACCCAACTTCCTCACCACTTTTAAGTCCCTTAAAATAGCTTACCTTCAGTTTTGCCTAGCCTTTTTCTGGTATGTGGCCTCCTCACCTACTACCATGATTGCAGATTTTGTTGAAAAGGATACAGATATTTTAAAGAAAATGTAGTTCGTCGGTGTAAACATATTCCACGGTTAATTCTGCTCAGCCCGGACTGCAACCACAATGATCAAGTGAAACTGGCACTTTGCCATCATCCTCTCTGCTGTGATAAAATGGTAGCTTTGGAAAACGGTCTGGAAATCTATCCTAGCATAACGAAGGGGAATTTTGCCCAAAAATTATCATAGGAATGCTCTGGTAAGTTTGTATACAAACAGTGAAAGCACAAACGAAGGCACTGAACTATTCTACAGGATACCTCACAGAGATTGCGAATGAATTTGGTGAAATGGCTTTTGAAAATTTCCAGCAAATGCAGATTTGGCGAGTGAAAAGCTAGATTCTTTACCAGTTTCCTCCCGACCTGAATCATTGGACATGATGCCTCAAATAGATGTTCATGAGATGCGATTAATGCAAGGTTTGGAAGAAAGACTTTTGAAACAAAGTTCAATTCTTTGCCAATGTGCTCCCTGCTAGTGCCAAAATGGGAGGCTAACTGCCATCGATATTGCCCTGGTAAGAAAACATGAAATGCCTCAGAGAAAATGTGGTCTAGTGACATGCCATGAGTGAGGATGATCACAAAATGGCTTTGTTGAAAATGTTTTTGGAAACTCACGCAAATCTCCAAGATATCGCCCCTTCCCCAGAAGACGTCCTACTTGAATTAATGGCAAGTCTGCCTTACACTCTCTGTCTTGCACTATTTCTTTATAAAATTTATTTCTAACACCCAGTTCTAGTGGCAACTGACGGGGATGTGATAGAAATGAGCTTAAAAATTTTAAATATGGAAAGAGAAGTGAAAATCAAAATTCAAATGCAGAAGGAATTCTAATGTTGTTATACATTAACTGAATACAAAAGAGAGTTGTAAGAGATAAGAGATGTATTTGAGATCCACAATAGCATGCTCATTATATTTACATGCTTGTATGCTTTCAGCAATACAAACAAAATCCACCAAAATTACTTGAAGTGGCTGATCCTCATTAAATCCAAAAACAATAATGTCAGTGCTACTTCATTGCATATATTTTCAGTGACATAATATTTCATTAACATAATGCATAATGTAAAATAATTTGAAGTTTACTCTAGAAATCATAAAAGGCTAAAAGGAATAACCCTTGCCCATTGGAGGACATTGCAATCAACCTTAAAAGGAAATGGCCTTAATGGAATGGGTATGGTCCATTCCATTAGGCCAAAAAAGCAATAAATCTATTTTCTCAGTCCATTCATAGAAGTTTACCTAAATTCAATAATTCATTAAATCAATTGTACAAATCGCTCTAACAGCTGCTCACATATGTTGCACTATAATGCACTAAAAACTGCATTTTAAACTTAAACAAACATTATCCAACTTCAACACCTTATAGTGACTTAATTCTCTGTACATTAGCTAACTTCATAGTGGATTCACCCATTGGGCACCAAAAGCGCATTTTAAATAGTCATTGCAAGTACTATATAGTGTGTATGAAACACTTACCTTCATTTTGTGAATCTTATATCTGCAATATTAACAATCATACACTCAATTTATTAGTATAATATTGAAAAAGTAAAAACAATAATATTCTTAGTCTACATTCAAAATTTCTGAAGGCTTTTTATGGTGACTTGTAACTACTGCACAATAGAAATGAGCTTGAGGCCACACAATTCATCCACCAGACTATACACCACCAGAGCAGCATGGGAAATCCCAGGATTTTTGAAAGCGAACACAGATCCTTAATTCTGGAAACAGAGGTCTTTGCCTCTCATGGGTGCCACGGTTACATGGGCTTGGATCATCCTAATCCACAGACCATAACCCATAAAGAACAGTGGGTTTGATAATAGCATTTAGAGGAGTATCTATAATGAAATATATAAATAAATATGGAAGCATTGACACACTTCAGTTTGGAAAGATGCAACTCTGGTAAATTATGCCGCCAAATACTTATATGTGCTGTGATCCCCACCAACTCTACTTTAAATTGAAACCTGTAAATTAGCTTTACTAAGGTGAACTGCAGACTACGAAAGACTGCAGAAGTGAGTGAAGGACATTAGAAATTAGGACTTGGTGCAGTATACAACACCCTGAATGTGAAATTGGTGCAGTATAAAACCTTTTGCACAAAAATTTAAAGGGGATAAAAATACATGAGATAAAATTGGACATGAAAAGGATTCAAGATACTAACTAAATCTCTGATCACTTGTCCTGTTCTGTTGCCCTTCTGCTACCCGCAGCTTCCTCCATTTGAAAGAAAACACAACATACAAAGGAAAGGGAATCAAGGTACTAACCACATCTCTTATGCACATAAATCGCACGATACAAACATAAAATGAATCACAGAATACAGACAAAAAAAATGAAACACGGGATGAAAAATACAAGAAATCGTCACAAGGAGGAGAACTAAATACAGCAAACAAAGGAAAAAATATGAAAAGCAACAACACATACGTTCTGCTTTAAAAAATTAGTTGTACGGGTACCTAACTCGCATGAAGCTTGGAAAACATGCACAATGTAAAATAATATTTACTCTAGAAAACATAAAGGCTAAAACAAATAACCCTACCTCAATGGAAATTCCATTCAACCTTACAAGAAAATGACCTTAATGGAATGGGAATGGCCAATAAGTATTCCATTAGGCAAAAAAAAAATACATATTATTAAACAATTTAAATCTATTTACACAGTCCATTCATAGAAGTTTATTTAAATTCATTTTTCATTAACTTAAATGAAATGTACTACAATAGGCTCTAGTGGCTATATCCACTAAAAACTACATTTTGAAATTTGAATCCGTTTAGACAAACATTATCAACTTCAACACCTCAGTGACTAATTTTCTGTACAATATGCTCTAGTGAGTGCTCCCATTGTGCACCAAAAGTGCCTTGTAAACCTACTACTGATATGTGCAATACAACTAGACATTGCAAGTAGTATAGTGTGTGTGTGTTAAGCATTTATCTCCATCTTGTGAATCTCTTCTTATCTGCAATATTAACAATCTTATTAGTACAAATATTGGAAAAGTAAAAACAATAACATGATTGGTCTACATTCAAGATTTCTAAACATATTTTAGAGTGACTTGTAACTACTGCAAACTGGACTCGAGTGATTTATCACTTATGATCCACTAATGTGCACCACAATTGTATAAATGGGAACTGCAATTAGTATATATCGAATGTCAAACACCTTTCTACATCTGCAATATGAAAAATAATACAATCATTTTGTCAGTGTAAACACTAAAGTAGGAACATCAATAAAATATCTAAAAAATATATCAATGTGTGGTACTTTGATGACTTCAAATACAATGAGAAATCATTTAGTCATAATGTTAATGTTTGTATCTTCAGTCTTATGATCATTAGAATACATATAATATATGTTGATTAATAATAATATAATATATATGTTATATTATTATTAATAATATGAAATTTAATATTTAATATTAAATTATTATTCTTAATTAATAATTGATTGATGAAACATTATAAGATTGATTAAATTATAATTAGTGGGAAGAGGCATGTCCTTTATTATAAATAATAATAAATAGACATGTCCCATGAAGGGACATGTCTATCCTATCCTCATTCCCAATATAAATGAAAGAGAGATTGTTGCATTTGGAAAATACATACAACATAGAGTGTTATTACATTTGCAGCTATCCTAAAA
>MU223165.1:118017-130945 GCA_018584345.1 Thuja plicata
GTAGCCATGATAAGGAGGGGGGCATATATAGGGTCTCCCTTGTACTATAATTTACATTTATTTACATTTTGCAGCATGCTAAATCCTTGGAAGGTAACGCACATAAGTTGCTAAATCCTAAAGAGACGCATTTTTACTTTTTTGTTTGCTAAATCCTTGGAAGGTAACGCACACAAGTTTCTAAATCCCAAAGAGACACACATTTTTACTTTTATGTTTGCTAAATCCTTGGAAGGTAACACACACAAGTTGCTAAATCCTGAAGAGACACACATTTTTACTTTTATGTTTGCTAAATCCTTGGAAGGTAATGCACATAAGTTGCTAAATCCTGAAGAGCTACGCACCCTTTTTATTTTACAATATGCTAAATCCTCGAAAGTTAACACTCATAAGTTTCTAAATCCTAAATGGACACGCATTTTACATTCCATAGTGATACAAGAATGTTGATCTATGGATATTTTCAAAAGTTGTCAGAAGACGCATTTACAATTACAATCACAGTTTATGGGTGAACCTATTGGGGGCTCTCCCTCCGGGGTGATTCATAGTAAGGTGGGCATATTACTAGGTGAGGTAATCACTTTCTCTTCTCTCTTTCGCTTTCATGTTAGTAGGATTAGATCATGAAGCTATGTTATCTATGGTGTTGTTCTTGTCTTACTTATGTAGTCATGTATGTTTTTCTATGATTGATTGTTCTTTATTTCCATATCTTTATGTATGTATGTAGAGTTAGAATCCTTGGTCTGGGGGCTTATATCCCTGACTTAGTGATATTCTACCTCGTTGCAATCCACTAGGATTCTTTCTCCTCTAACTTTACCATGAGCACATTTGATTTCCGTACTCCCGCTAAAGTGGGGACTTAATGTATTGTCTTAAAATGGAAGCACTTCCATGTTAAGAGCATTTATCCCTCCTTAGGGGATGTTTTTGACCTCCATCATATCATCCTCCTGTTTCTACATTGGTTTAGGACCCTGATTGGGCCTCTCCGGGCACCTCCTACCCCACATGGCATATTTTCCAGGGGTTCTAGCCCCCTAGGTCAAGGTCAACCTTGACCTTGACCTAGGTCAGGGTCGACCTCAACCCTAAGCAGGGTCCCCCTTTCAAAATAGGAAGCTTGTCGGCTGCCGTGGGTCATCAAAAATTTAGTTTTCCCACTTCCAGGTCGGTTGTTTCAGGGTCCGAAGCGTTGATTCCTAAATTATATTTAATATAGGTCCTTTTCTAGGGGCATGGGTCTAATTAGAATTTAATTATCCTATGTTGGCATCCTTATAATATTGTTCCCTAATTTCATATAGAAGGGAGCCTTCTCCTCTCATTTTCTCTAACGATCATCAAGTGAACAAAGCCTTCTAAGTGCAAAAAAGCTCTAATCAAGATTTTGTCAAGAAGAAAAAAGTTCAAGCATCCATTTCCAAGATTTCAAGGTATTCAAGTCTTCCTCTCAAGCATTCAATTTCTCCATTGAAGATCAAGGATTCAAGCTCTCAAGCCTTTGAAGGGATTAGGTGCAAATATTCAAGATTCATCATTTAAACCCTAGATCTAGCCATCATGGTGGTGTGATCTTCCTTCAAGATCCTTTGTGCATCCTCAAGACTCTTTCATCATCTCTTCAAAGTGGATTTCAAGCATACAATCATGGAGGTTTATGGTTTCGAAAGTCCATTTCTTTCATACTTACATACTTGCATACATTTGAATTTCAACTACATATCTATTGAATATCATAGCTTCATTGTTAGATTCAATTCTACTACCTGCTAGCATTTTTGTATTTTATTGATTTCAAGGTTAATTTATAAATTGGGGTTTGACTAAGGCAAACCCCTCCCCCACAACAAACAATCCTCTTTTTCTTGTAGGTACAAGTTCAGAACAGTTGATTTGAGACCAGATCTAGATACCCTTTTCGGCTTTCTTTCGGACAGCGCAAACAGATTTTCTGTCGGACCTGTGTAGGTCAGGGTTGACATTATTGGATCAGGGTTGAAATTTGTGGGTCAAGGTCAACCTTTTTCATAAGACAACATTGAAATGGAAAAGGATTTCTGGGTTTTGTTTGTCTCTGCATTCCGGTTTGGGATCAACTATTAGTTTTTCTAGAAACAGTCTACAGACCTCAGAAAATAGCATTCTTTGATCTGCAATATTTCAAGGTTAGTGCATTTCTCCTATTTCTTCAATTACTGTAATATATCATTTCTATACATATAATTAATAGAATTTAAGGTATCTCTCTTGTTATTCTCCTTTCCAAATAGTTGATTCATTTGTGCATTAGCCCTTCTCTTGGGTTGATCAACTTGGATCTCCCATTTGTGCATTTGAGGATAAAAAGGAACATCTTATCTTCTCCTTAATTAAAATTTATACATCAATACATTTCCTATTTCAAACATTACATTTCAAGATAATCAATAATCAATCCAACCATCCTTTCTTAATACAATATACATTTTTAATAAACATATCTCTATTTCAATCCCTTTTACATTTTGGTAAGATAGGTACATATTCGCCATCTTACACTAAGAAAGGGGGGAAATGGTGAATATGTGTGGATTACAAAGAGTTGAATAATGCCACAAAGAAGGATCATTTCCTTTACCCTTTATTAATGAAGTCCTAGACACTCTGGCCGGTAAGAAATATTTCTCCTTTATGGATGGATACAGTGGTTACAACCATATCAGCATTGCTCCAGAAGATCAGGAGAAGACTACATTCACATGCCCTTGGGCACATATGCCTATTATGCATTACAATTTGGCTTATGCAATACACCAACTACTTTCTAGAGAGTTGTAATCAACATCTTTGCTGACATATCACATGATTGTATGGAGATATATATGGACGACTTTACTACATTTGGTGTCACATTTGAAGAAGCCCTGAAGAATTTGGAAAGAGTACTAATAAGATTTCAGGAACACAACTTGTCTCTCAACAGTGATAAATGCGTCATGATGATGCAAGAAGGCGTAGTGCTGGGAAATTTTATCTTTGAAGCTGGAATCCAGGTAGATCCTGTGAAAATAGAGGTAATTCTCACATTACCTATTCCTACAAAGCAGAAAGATGTTAGGTCTTTCCTAGGACATGCTGGCTACTATAGGAGATTTATCCAAAATTTTAGTCAAATAGCTAGTCCTTTATATACTTTGCTTACCAAAGAGGTCAAATTCAATTGGACAAAGGAATGTAATGAATCCTTCCTGCAGCTTAAGAAACTGTTGACCACTGCACCCATACTTAGGGGTCCTGATTGGACTTTTCCATTTCACATTCATACATATGCTTCAGACTATGCAATTGGTGTTGTCCTAGGACAAAAGTCTAGTAACCTAGAGAATGCAATTTACTACATTAGTAAAATCCTACATGGACTATAATTAAACTATATAGTGACCGAGAAAGAATTACTAGCGGTAGTTTATTCTCTGAACAAATTTCATCATTACATAACTGGCTATCCTATTTTTGTTCATACTGACCATGCAGCAATAAAATATCTCATGAACAAACTTGTTATCATAGGCAGGTTAGCAAGATGACTTCTTCTTTTGTAGGAATTTGACATTACTGTAGTTGACAAGCCTGGCAAGGAAAATATAGTAGCTGATTATCTATCAAGAATCCACCATACTGAAGAAGATACTATACTGATAGATTATGCATTTCCAGATGAGCATTTGTTTCATATTGCTGTCCAAAGTCCGTGGTATGCTGACATAGCTAATTACCTTGCAACAAACAAAATGCCAACACACTTTTCTTACAAGGATAGGACATTGCTTGTCGAGAAAAGATTTAATTTCTCTTGGATTGATAACATACTATTTTACACTGGACCTGGTCAAGTAACGCACAGATGTGTGTGAGAAGATGAGACATATGACATTCTCCATGCCTATCATAATGAACCGTGTGGGGGACACTTTGCAACAAAAAGAATATCCAAAAAGATTCTAACAACCGGATATTATTGTCCTACACTTCACAAGGATGCAACCAGCTATATAAGGAAATGTGACAAATGTCAGAGAATGGGCCGACCAACTAGATCCGATGAAATGTCATTAAATCCACAAGTGGTCGTAACCCCATTTGACAAATGGGGCATGGACTTCATTGGTCCAATAGATCCTCCATCCAATGGGAAGTCTTACATTCTGGTGTGCATTGATTATTTAACCAAATGGGTCGAAGTAAAAGCTATGAAACATGCCCGAGACCATAAGGTTGCAAAATTTTTGTATGATGAGATTTTCACCAGATATGGAGTACCAAGAGAACTTGTAACTGACCAAGGTGCCCAATTCACTTCCAATCTAATAACAGAGCTCATGAAAGAATATAATATCAAACATAGGAAGTCAAGCCCTTGCCACCCTCAGGCCAATGGATAGGCTGAAGTTACAAATCAGGAAATAGAAGCCATCTTAACAAAGAAATTTCATTTGGATCACCGGGACTGGAGCAACAAACTAACAGAAGTTAGTTGGGCGTATAGAACAACTTGGAAAACCACCACAGGGTTCACTCCATTTGAACTGTTATATGGCAAAGCAACAATGCTACCCATTGAATTTGAACACAAAACACTTCAGACAACATTGGAGTTAAATATAGATCTTCCTGCAGCATAGAAGGAGCGATTATTGCATCTCAATTCCTTGGACAAAATGCGTAAATCTACACTGGAGAGAATTGAAATAGTCCAAAAACAAAGGAAGAAATGGCATGACTCTCATATTAAGAATAAAAAATTTCAATTTGGTGATTGGGCATTGCTATACAATTCAAGATTCAAAGAAATACCAGGCAAGTTGCAGACAAGATGGCTGGGGCCATATGAAATAAGTCATGTCTTCACTAATGGAGCCGTCCAATTGACCACAATTGACCCAGTGCAATTCAAACTATTAGTCAATGGACATCGGCTAAAGTTGTATCACCAACCTCAAACAAAAGAAGACTTCCTGCAGCAATTCCAACAACAAATTTCAAACGAGCAACAAGTAACACTTCCTGTAGTAGAGGGTGCAAACCTTCTTCCTGCATCTCTTCAGTAAAATTCCGTCGAGCATGTCCATAATAAAAACTTCATGTTTACATGAAGTTCATTCCTCCATTCACTTTCTATTTCTTCTTTCCAACTCATCTCATTTCTTTATCTACCACCCACCCACCCTCCACATCATCGCAATTATCCTTTCTTTGCTTTCAATAAGAGCTGAAGTACGCTGACGCACACCACCACCACTTTTGTTCCAATCTCGCCACCTTTTACTAGCATGTGCAAAGATCGAATGACAGGTACAAGATTTTCAAATTTTTCCATTTTTAGCGCATAGATTTTGATGATTATATCTAGTACTGCAATAAATATATCATTACGGCATTAAGCTAGTTCCCTTCCTTGTGCCAAGTCTGCCAAGTGTGGACACTTGTCAGTGTTACATAGGGGGAGGGAACTGTATTAATTCCAAATTTTCATTTCTAATTATGCCTAAAAGATTTTATGTCACCTCAAATCTGTACTTAGCCTTGTCTCATTAAAGTTCTATTGCTATATTGCACAACAGTCGTACCTTTATTCCTGACTCCTTCATGATTGTTAGACTTGATGTGACTTATAATTAAGTTAAGTGGAAACCCACAGTAAAGACTATAATTTCTCTTGTTAAAATACATCACCATTGTTCATACTAAGTATAACAAAGGAATTTAGAAGGAAGCCCATAGTTTTTCAAAAATGAGCAGTCTAATATTCAAGGAATAGGGAATTTATCTTCTATAAGGGCAGACAAATTGAAAGTTGGCAAGCACAGATGGGAGGCCAGTTATAGAGACACAAGCCGGTAGTACATGGTGTGCTACTTTCATATGTTGAAGCGGTAAGAAGATTTAATGCATGTGGATGGCTAGGATACTTTGTTAAGGTTAACAGAATTTGATGAGGACTCAGCAACTAAATTTGCAAGTACATTTGAAGAAGGGAAAGAAACTATGTGGGGATTGATAGTGGTCACAACAAAGGATTAGATAGAAGAAGTTACTAGATTAGCAATGGTTGGGGAACATTACCCCAATGTGCATGATGCCAGATCAGCTAGGGCCCAGTTTACCCTACCAAGCGACCCTCCATTGGAGATTACCAAACAAGGGTGCAAAATAATGTCTATCCCTCCACTGTATAATGAGTTGGATACGCATATCATCAGGTATTTTACATGTGAAGGGAGATTTTTCAATTTTCATGCACATCATTTAAAATTACTGAGTTATGTAAGGCATAATCTACCAGTAAATGTCCCAAATTTCTTGTACAACATGCTATGCATTAGTGCTGAGGAGACCCAAAAAGGAAATGAAAATTATGTCACCCACCATGCCCTAGTTAATTTGTTAATAGAAAGATCTCTTAGGGATGCCTCTCCCATGGCATGGTCAGAGTTTTTCAAGCACAAAACCCTACAACCACAGGTTAACCCTAATGTACAAATTGGTCATGATAATGCGATACCAACTGACCCAATCGTTGAACAAGATACTCAAGGGGCAGAAACCATAAACCTTCAAGAAAGTGTGCCCTTACCTTCTCATGAGAGAAATGTACCTACTTCCTCTCGAACCAAAGAAAATGAAAATTAGAGGAAGAAACTTCAGTTCTTGCAGCCAAACCAAAAATCCCTACTTCTACGAAGGGGAAGAAAAGGAAGTCGGTTCCTGCTATAGCTACTCCTACAGTAGAGAAATCGAAGAAGGCTACTAAGAAAAAGGCTGTAGAAATTATAGAAACCCCTGTGCGAAGGAGTCCTAGAATGAGAGGACAGCTCCCTAGAGCATCCTCTGAAAGCCAACTCGCTTCTCCTTTGTAATTTGATGAACAACCCAATGTGCACATTATTCCAGACAATTCCCCAAATCAATCTGCAGTTCCAAACTTTCCACCGCATTCAGTAGAAACTTATGAAGCCGAACCTGATGTTTACCAAAAAATTCCCCAGGAAATCCATCAGGATATTCTGGACATTAATGAAGAGAATGCCTCAGTAATCCATCATTCAGCCTATGCAAAAACTTCCTTAGTACCCTACAACAGAACTTGGTTAATAAGTTTCTTAGAGCAGTCTTGGAAGGAACAAAGGAGGCAAAGAAACCAGGTTGAAGATTGTGGCCCAATCACCTTGCAAACACTTCTCTTTGGATTTCTTAATAAGTGTGTTCTAACAACAACTTTATGGGGAGAGGAGAAGAAAAAAGTAAAATGAATAATAATAGAGCAAGGGGAAGAAATTGCAGAATTGAAAGAACAATTGGCAAAGAAAAAATAAAAGATGGATCATGCCCTCAAATTGGTTGATCAAATAATTGCATGTAGGCCACTTCCTAGGGTCTATACCATCTGTTTGAAAGAATAATTCCTCTTGTTCCAGCTAATGATGACTATTAAAGATATAAACTCTTAGTCCAAGTTAGCCCAAGAATTTTATGGCCTTTACCAGACTCTTCCCTCATGGCAGCAAAATCTACTTTGTGAACTGTACATGCATAACTTCATTATCCCAGATGAGAATGAGTAGAATCCTCTACTCTACCTAGGGGATATACACCTAAGGGTATTAATGTCCTAGATGCATAATAAAGCCAACTATGGAAAACAGTTGGAAAACTATAGGGAATAGGAGAAAACAGAGCCCTTACCATTAAGAGTAGAGAGCAGCAAGCCATATATACTCCTTAGAGATTGGATCAATTTGAATTATGGAAAAATTAAGGAGGAAACAAGCGATAAATTTTTTGGGATTCGTACACATGTCTATGCAAAATATGATGGTTTGTCTTACTTTGTCTTCTAGAGAGCCCTGGCTAGAGCAAGAAGAAGATGGGGTAGGTTATCTGAGGCATTGAAGAAATCAGAGCCACACAGTCCCATCAACTTCCAAGCAGCTATTCAAAGAGCACCAAAATAAATGCAGCTGGGAAGGCAAACTAGACAGGACCTCTAGTGTCCACTCACCATGCAGCCACCGATGCTCCTCTAGCCCCTGTATGACATCAATACTGACAGACTTGACTGACTGCAGGAAAATCATAGAGTAGATGTCTGGGAGAAAACAAGGGGGTTCTACTACACCTTCAAAAGCCAAGGGAGAAGGAGAATAGAGGTTGGAGATTTTAGAGCAACTGCCAAAAGATGTAATGCTTGAGGACAAGCATTCAGCTTGCCAAGGGGCAAATGATGAGACCATTTTACTGTCTTTATTATATTAATCCTTATACTCTATTTTCAAATATTATTAGAACAATTGTGAACTTTTAGTCAGTATAACTTATGTCAAGTACAGATAGAACCATTAAACCATGGGTGGAATAGATATGTCATATTATGCCAATATTATATATATGTTGCAGTATTTCATATAATAATTAGAATGTGTGTTCTAACATCTAGAATAATTTGATTAAGCTACTTGTATGAATATCTTTTGCATGATAACTAATCCTGCCAGGAAGTAGGAGTCACTGGGAGTGGTCGATAGCATTGAAGGAAGATGTTAAAGACCAGCTTCGAACAGATAAGCCATCATGGCATCAGAAGACACGACTACCAAAAATCAGGAGCCATTGTTTCAAAGATGCATGAATGTAGCTCTGTTATATTCCCTCCATATTCCTAGCATGTTGACTTGGTCACCCAGACTTCATTGCATATGTTGTGGGTTGTTGCGTTTCCTATTTTTTCTCTTTGGTGCGGTTTTAGTTAGATAGTTCATTTTTTCTATTTCAAAATAAAGAAGTCAATCCTCTATTTATAGGGATGAGATTTATTGTTTGTAAGTTCAGAGATTTTTTGGAATACAATGTTCTGATTGTATCTTGCACAACAAGTTCATTTTTAGTTTCATGTATCATTCTCATGTAATGAGTTTTGAAAGATAATGAAGTAACTTTTGGTTCATATTTTGTGTTCATAGATTAGCAGAAGCCGACCAAGGGAGCCCACTTGGTAGGCAGATTAGATTAGAAGTAGAATAGATTTACTTTCTGCATTTCCAGCATTCTAGATATAAAATAACAGTTTCTTCCTGCAGCATTGTACTTTGTGAATGTTCCTGCAGCACCTGCAAGGATAGTTATAGTGAATGCTCTAGGTTGAAAGAATAGGTTTAAGTAGAGTTTGCAAGTTGTAGCATTCATTTTAGTAAGGAGTAAGTGTGTTTCCTTTCCTGCAGCCCTAGTATAGATTCCTTTCATGTACTTTACTTTCCTGCAACATAGGTAGAGTGGTTCTTTAAGGAACTTAGTGCACATCCTGTGCTGTACCATTTCAAGTATACGTCCTTGGGTTGACAAACTAAATGCACCTCATAGTGGGGGAAATGATCCTTAGATTGAATAAACTATTCCTAAGAGAGTCTTTGGGCATGATTACTAAGCACCTATTGTGAGGCGGTTCAACCTCTATCTAGCATCAGGATGCCACCTATCAAGCCTGTTAAGTATAAAGATAATCGATCATAATGATCGACCATATAGTCCTATGAGAGGTATCTATGATCAATGGTGTCATCCTGAAAATACCGACAAGCTGCTCCAATCACCATGACAGACATCGCCTTGAAGCGAACCTCATGACCAATAATTAGAACACATAGTATCCACCATACATCCTCAGGAGTAACTGTAATCTCCTCGGTCGGGAGATGGAAGGTGTTGTGCTCTGAGTGCCATCTCTCAGCAAGAGTAGTCAACAACCCTTGGTTTACTCCTATCTTAGGTAAACCTATCAAAGACTGTAATCTACAACAGACTACTGCCGCATGCTCATCAGCTGATAATAATCCAGACAAGGCAAGCACACGACCTAGATATGTGCCTCTAAAAGAAACTACCTCAAAATATGCCTATTTTTGACACATACAAAGATAAAATCAATGTTCTATCTACAAAAAAGATGCAGACTCCTGATCAGCTAAGTAATTCAAGATCTGTGACGAGCAAACAGGTCAAAACGGCTAAAGTTCCTAAGTCTACAAACAAGATGCGATCCTGAAAAGACAGGGTGTGATCTCTTTTACAGGATGTAATCCTGGAAATACAGGATGCGATTGAAACCACAGGGTGCGATCCCCAAAATATGGGATGCGATCCTAAAAGCAGGGTACAATCCTAAATGGACTAGGTACGAAACAAAGCCAAATTTTAACTAAAAACAAGGCAAAAATAGACCAACTGGATGCGATCCAGGACATCCTGGATGTGATGTAGAAATATGGAAAAATTGGATACGGTCCCGAGAATAGCAGATGCGACACGGGTTTGGCAAGGTGTGATCCAGAATCTTGGATGTGACCCAACACTTAAAAGGCTATAAAAGCTGTAAAAATGCGTAAAATTCAAGTTTGCAAAAATAACGAGGTAGTTTTACGAGCACTTACCGAAGGTGGGTAGTTTGTCGGGCGCTAATGTCAAAAATTCATCTCAAAACGATGATTCCTAATGGGGACCGACATCTTCTCTGCAGAGCTCTCAGATTTACTATGGATAAAACTGAAAATGAATAGTAAAATTGTAATTTTTGAGGCTTATATTGGTCTTTTGAGTTATTTAGGAGTTTTGAAACTCCTCCCAGGAAACTGAAACTACATTTATGTTCTCTTTTTAATCAATTGGGAACCAGATTGAAGGTGCCTAAGGTACTTTATGTAGTACAGTAACATTTTTATGACAACTCCTGAAAATGCAGATTTGCTCCATTTGTTCCGAAAATCTGTCAAAATGCACATTTTATCATAAATCTTGGTCCGACATCATTTTATCAATCTCACCACTCACATTTTCACGTAATTAACTTAGCTTTCATGTGTTTATTTTTAAGCACACACCTATTTCTTCACTTCTTCTACTTCATTCTTTCTTATCCTACCCGCTTCATGCAAGTGATACCTTATTTCAACTGAGGGATTTTATTCTTTTTCCTTCAATTTTTTTTCCCGAGGGGGCATGATCACACTATCATCAATCAAATTTTTACTTGAAACAACATTAAAATGACTTCATTATCAAACAAACTAGGGGCATGATAGTTTCCTTGACTAATTCAGAACTGTTGGATAGAAAGCTTTGGTTCTCATAAGCTAGATATTTTGTGTTTCCTCATTTTAAAAGATTCTTATTAAGCTCCTGGCAGCTTCATACTAGCTTTTGGATGACAACCAAGTTCAGAATTAGTATTATCAATCTTTGCATGACAACCAAGTTCAAAATTGGTATCTTAAAAATCTTTTATTGACCTTTGGACGACAACCAAGTACAAAGTCAAATCTATCAGTTTAGTTCGATCAAGTGTGAGACTGATCTCATCGACAATTTCGTTCGATCGTGAGCCAAATTCTCAATCTTTCTGAAGTCAAAATCAAAAACTTTCTTTGAATCAATGCGCTACTTTCACATCAATTCAAAGAGGGGCAAATGTAACCACCTAGATTTGGTCAGTTCCGATTATAGACCCTATTTGCCCTAAGTGTGATCATACCCCAAATTATGTCACGACAATGTTACTTTGGCATAATTCATTTTAAATCAGATTTAATGTCCTAGGTGATTTTTATCACTGAATTATATTAACTACTACAACCATACAATTCAAACCAATTAAAACAAATCAAATTCAAACATGCCTATAGTATTTAATCATAAAGGAATTAAATAAAACCCTAAATCAATTGTGTTAGAATACTTCAGGGATAACTGAGAGGGGGGGTGAATCAGTTATCAATAGCTTTAAATCTTTTGTACTTATTAATCTAGATTGATATAACTTAAATGTACATTCGGATAACACATTACATAACACATCAATTTGGTTACAGGAAAACCAAATGGTAAAAACCCCGGTGGGAATTAGTACCCACAAAGAACTATACTGTTTATAGTAATCCCTGTTAAAAGATCTTTCAACCCTGTTAGGAGTTGTACATTACAATACAGTAGTATAGTGACCTAGTTAAGGGTCGGACCCTGTTAGGAGTCTTTTATAATAACCTTGTTAGGGGTGGACTCACTGTCCAAGAGGTGAAGGCTACAACCTTCTGGTTATTTGATACACATTGTATCAACAAGGTGAACTGTTGTTTGTGACACTGCTTGTGTGATCAGTTCCTTTTGTGTGCCAATGCTTTAACCTCTTGTAAAGCACTACAACAATCTTATCTATATTCTGAAAGCTTCAACTTTAATATCTATATTATCAACATATGATAAATATAGCTCTACTGCTTTAACACTCTGCTATGCTTTTCTAATCTCTGGCTTTCGCAACTCTTCTTATTACAAATGACCTTCTATAAGTACATACTCCAAGTATGAGATCATGGGACCTATTAGAAAACTCTTCATAACATCCTTGTCAGCTCTACTAAGCACGCAAGCATAATTACAACCGTGCAAGTACTAACTGAATAGACGCGTCGCTTCACTAAGTCAGCTTCATCAATTTAACCATAACTTTGTAATATTCTTGAAATATGTTTGGTGTGTTTAGATTAATATCAACAACTCATAACTCATCATGAATATACACACACATATCCTGAAGATAGGCGCAACTCGATCAACATGTTACATATGTCGACCTTAAACCGTTATTCCTCCAGAACTATAACCGTCAATAACAAAATTACATATCTTTACTGAAACTTCATATCTGGGTCTGTGTGTATGAACATAGCATAGTAAAAATTTCAACAACATGTATCTATCCACGCTATTCTTCATGTCATCATATGGATAAGTACATACAGAAGTACTGTTGTGTATTATATGTTGTCATCAATGACAAACATACAATCAATCAACTGTTCAGAATCAAATCTCCAACAATCTCCCCCTTTGG
>MU223165.1:134373-147516 GCA_018584345.1 Thuja plicata
GGGAGCTGTCCTTCATACTTTCCTTTTCCCTTCTTTTCTCTTTTAGCAATCATGGCAATTATCTCTTCTAGCTCTTCATCAGTTTCTTCATTCTCATTATGACTAGAGATGTGTGAGGATTTCTTACTGTGGATTGAAGCTTTGAATGCTATTTCATTCTTAGGTTCAGTCTTCAATCTTGATATCTCAAATGTAGAGATTTTGCTAATCAAAGTCTCTCTCTTGAATTCTTGTGAGAATTGCATAGTTTCCTCTAGAATACTGATCTTGTTATCATAGTCTGATGTCAAAGTAGTTAACAACTTATCCATTATATCTTCTTCTAAAATTTCTCCTCCATTGTTTCTGATTCCAGATACTGCTTCATTTATCCTCTGATTATAATCTCTAATGTTCTCTTCAGGTAACATCTGAAGACTGTTGTATTTCTTCTTCCACGTCTTCCTGCGTGCATTCTTTGCTTGAACATCTTCTTCAAATGTGTCTTCTAAATACTTCCATATGATATATGCTTTGTCAATCTTCTTGATCTTAGAAAATTCACTGTCAGATAGGGCGTTAATTAGGGCTTCTTTTGCAATTGCATTGTTGGTAAAAGTTTCTTTTTGTCTATTAGTAGCATCATCCTTTGCAAGGTCTTTCAGAGATGGGATTACAACCTCTTGTGTAGCAACCTCAAAGATCTCAAATCCAATGCACTGTAGATGTGTTATCATTTTGTTCTTCCAAAACAAATAGTTCTCTCCATCAAACTTAGGGCTTTCTTTTCTAAAGTAAGACATCTTGATCTACCTTAAGCTGTTAGACTTTCTCTCCAAGGCACTTGGCTCTGATACCAATTGTTAGAATACTTCAGGGATAACTGAGAGGGGGGGGGTGAATCAGTTATCAGTAACTTTAAATCTTTTGTACTTATTAATCCAGATTGATATAACTTAAATGCACATTCAGATAACACATTACACAACACATCAATTTGGTTATAGGGAAAACAAATGGTAAAAACCCCGGTGGGAATTAGTACCCACAAAGAACTATACTGTTTATAGTAATCCCTGTTAAAAGATCTTTCAACCCTGTTAGGAGTTGTACATTACAATGCAGTAGTATAGTGATCTGGTTAAGGCTTGGACCCTGTTAGGAGTCTTTTATAATAACCCTATTAGGGGTGGAGGACTCACTATCCAAGGACTCACTATCCAAGAGGTGAAGGCTACAACCTTCTGGTTATTTGATACACACTGTATCAACAAGGTGAACTGTTGTTTGTGACACTGCTTGTCTGATCAGTTCCTTTTGTGTGTTGATGCTTTAACCTCTTGTAAACCACTACAACAATCTTATCTGTATTTTGAAAGCTTCAAATTCAATATCTATATTATCAACATATGATAAATATAGCTCTGCTGCTTTAACACTCTGCTCTGATTTTCTAATCTCTGGCTTTTGCAACTCTTCTTATTACAAATGACCTTCTATAAGTACATACTCCAAGTATCAGATCATGGGACCTATTAGACAACTCTTCATAACATCCTTGTTGGCTCTACTAAGCGCACAAGCATAATTACAACCGCGCAAGTACTAACTGAATAGACGTGTCGCTTCACTAAGTCGGCTTCATCAATTTAACCATAACTTTGTAATATTCTTGAAATATGTTTGGCGCGTTTAGATTAATATCAACAAATCATAACTCATCATGAATACACACACACATATCTCGAAGATAGGCGCAACTTGATCAACACGTTACATACGTTGGCCTTAATTCGTTATTCCTCCAGAACTGTAACCGTCAATAACAGAATTACATATCTTTACTAAAAATTCATATCTAGGTATGTGTGTATGAACATAGCATAGTAAACATGTCAAAAACATGTATCTATCCACGCTAGTCTTCATGTCAGCATATGGATAAGTACATACAGAAGTTTTTCTGTGTATTATATGTTGTCATCAATGACAAACATACAATCAATCAACTGTTCAGAATCAAATCTCCAACAAATTGCTCACTTGCAAATGAACCCTTTCTCCTAGCCTAATTAATTTAATTAAATTGGTTATAGTCCTACTGATTATTAAGAAGTAATTAATTGTTTAAATAATTAATATCCTATTTTTGAATGAATTAAATAAGTTTAATTCATTTCATTAATATTCCTCTAAACCCCCAACCTAACCCACTTTAACCACTTTGACCCTGGGTTCAAACCTATCCCAACCCATTCACCCCATGCTAATCTAATCTTAATCCTAAATCTATTCTAACCCACCTCCTAATGTTGTCACATTCCATTAAGGAATGATTAAGGACTTCACCCACTTGATAAAGTCAAGAATCTCAAGATTCCTTTCGTCAAGTCCACTTTCTCAAGCCACCCTCTTACACCCTTCACATGCTTCTTTAAGGCTCTCATTAATGCCTCATTAATGTAGATTACTTAAACCCGGGTCTTCACCATGCCTATTGAATGCCTTTGGCATTTATTTGCTCTTACACACCATGATTAATGAGTTTTTCAAATCCATTAATGCACCTTGTCTCCCCTCTCTCTCCTCATTCTTCTATAAATAGAAGGTGTTTTTGAGCACAAATATGCCTTCAATTTTTAGAGTGAAATTGCATTGTTATGCTGTTAGATTAAACCTAGACTCATATCATATTTTAGATTTCATGTTCATGCATTGTTATTTTCATGCTTTTTAGAGCTAGAATACATGTTTAGGAGATATCTTTCTTGTTTTAACTCAAATATTTCATGCTAAGTCATATATGTCACTGATAGTAGCATAATCTGAGGGCTATTGTGTTACTTATCATTTTCTTCTTAGTTAGAAGCAATATATCAATTTTAGTTTCTTTATATGCTCATCTAACCATGTTTTCCACTAATATAATGACCTATTGAAGTGTTGTGTCTCTCTTAACAGGTACAGGGTACTTGGTTACTATTCCTAAAATAGTAAAAACAAAATAAGTATCCAATGGTGAAAACCTCTCAGAGGTGCCAAAGGATGAGATTCTTGATATCCTCCCCAATCACTTTTAGGAAAGGTCTTCAGTTATGATAGAGCCAACACAGCTAGTTAATTTGGGCACAACTAAAGTTCCTCAAATAGTACACCTAGCACAATCTTTATCAGAAGAAGAGAAGACACAATTTATAGAGTTCCTGAGGGAAAAGAAAATCAACTTTGTATGGTCTTATACGGATATGCCTGGATTAGATCCTAATCTAATCATGCACCACTTATCTATAGCTCCTAGGATCAAGTCCGTGAAACAAAAACTTAGAAAGATGCATCCTCATATTGCATTTCTAGTAAAAGAAAAGATATAAAAATTGCTACAAACTGGATTTATCAGTGTCATTGCCTATGCAGGATGGATCTCCAATGTGGTTCCCGTGTCTAAATCTGATAAATCTACCAGGATATGTATGGACTTCAGAGACTTAAACAAAGCATGTCCTAAGGATGACTTCCTACTACCTAACATTGACATGATCATAGACCTCACAGTAGGCTACCAAATATATTCCTTAGTGGATAGTTTCTCAGGCTATAATCAGATAAAAATTGCCCCAGAGGATCAAGAGAAAACTGCATTTACATGCGCATGGGGCACCTTTTGCTGGAACGTCATGCCATTTGGGTTAAAGAATGTCGGTGCAACATATCAAAGAGCAATGGCTATTATATTCCATGATATGATGCATAAAAATGTGGAGGATTACGTAGATGACACCTTAGCCAAATCAAAGGAAAGGAGCACTCACATTGTTGACTTAAGAAAGATATTGGATCAAATGGAGCAATTTCAACTTAGGCTCAATCCAAAGAAATGTGTCTTTGGCGTCCAATCAGGAAAACTCTTAGGGTTTATAGTTTTAGCAAAGGGAATTGAGGTAGATCCTACAAAGGTCAAGGCTATTCTAGAAATGAATCCTCTACGCAACATTAGTCAAATGAGGACATTACAAGGGAGACTTCAATTAATCAGGAGGTTCATGTCACAACTTGCTGACAGAGCACAACCCTTTACAAAATTACTACATAAAGGGGTCACCTTCAAGTGGGATGAACATTGTGAAGCCAACTTTAGAGAATTAAAAGGGTACCTGGCTACTCCTCCTATTCTTATGGAACCTATTCATGGAAAGCCATTACTCCTGTATATCTCAGCTACAACTACATCATTAGGAGTATTATTAGTATAAGAGGATGAAACAAAGAAAGAAAGAGCTATCTGCTACATCAGTAGAACACTAGTCTCCTATGAGCTCAATTACAACATTATTGAAAAATCATGCTTAGCAGTCATCTTCGTATCACAAAAATTGAGAAACTACATGCTCTCACATAGAGTAAGGCTTATTGCTAAGATTGATCCTTTGAAGTACCTTTTGAGCAAAACAGCATTAACAAGATGTCTGGTAAAATGGGTCCTCATTCTAAGTGAATTTTACATTGAGTATGTGGACAGGAGGGCTATTAAAGGACAAGTCCTCACAAATCAACTACCTGATTCACCACTTCAAGATGATGAACCTTTAAAGATTGAATTCCTTGATGAAACCATTATGCATCTAACTGATTACCCATGTATGATGTACTTTGATGGTTCTCTCATGCAACAAAGCTCTCAGGTTAGAGTTCTATTCATAACCCCTCAAGGCTACAAGATACCCAAGTCTTACAAATTGATGTTCCCATGCACGAACAACATTTTAGAATATGAGGCACTGGTAAATGGTCTTAAGCTTGCCATGGAGTGGAGGATTGTAGAGTTACACATATACAGTGACTCCCAAATTATTATCAATCAAGTTAATGGATATTACCAGAAAAAAGATGAAAATTTGATGCTCTACAGACAATTGGTTGATGACTTGAAGAAATACTTTGTCTTCATCACATTCCAGCAGATACCCAGAACAGAGAAAAAAACTACAGATGCTATGGCTACATTGGCGTCCATGTTACAACTGGAAGAACATGAATTCCGCTATGACTTCTTGGTGGAAGAAATATCATATCCTACTTTTGATACCCTTGAATACCAAGTAATATGTGCTTTGAACACCCCAGACCAATCTCGGTATGCCAATATCATTACCTATCTCACTAACCAAACTATTCCTAACAATCTATCCATAAATGAAAAAAGGGCCCTGATTAGGAAAACATCACGTTATGTCTTCATAACTAATAACTTATATCAACGAGGTCTTAATGGTACACTTCTTAGATGTTTAGAACTCAAAGAGTCTGATCGCATGTTAAAAGAAGTCCACAAAGGTGTATGTGGATCACATTCGAATGAATTTTCACTAGTAAAGAAACTGCTCAGAGTAGGCTATTACTGGCCTACCATGGAGAAAGATGCTTTTCATTTTTCCAAGACATGTCTTAAATGCCAGACACATGGAAATCTCATCCATGCTCCTTCCAGAGAACTTATACCTTTTATTACACATTGGCCATTTTAGCAATGGGCCTTTGAGATGGTTGGACAAATATATCTCAATTCTTCAAATGGACACAGTTCATCATTACGACCACTGAGTATTTTACAAAGTGGGTCGAGGCCATGCCGCTAATCAAAGCCACTGGCAAACATGTGGCTATGTTCATTCTAAACTATATTACCTGTAGATATGGGATACCCTCTTCAATTGTAACAAACAATGTGGCCCAATTTAAAAATCAAGACATTGATGACCTTTGTGAAAAGTTCCACATCACTCAACACTGCTCCTCAATCTATTATCCTCAAGGTAATGGACAAGCTGGGGCATCTAATAAGAATATTCTCAAAATCCTACACTAAACTGTAAGTAAGTCTGGCGAAGACTGGCATCTACAACTGAATCCAACACTATGGGCCTACAGAACAAGCATCAGAACACCAACTAAATCCACGCCATTTTCTCTAGTCTATGACACTGAAGCAGTACTACCTATCGAGGTTGAAATCCCATCTTTGCAGATATCTTTACAAGGTCTTGTTACTGATGAGAAATACTGCATAGATAGGGTGAATTATTTAGACCTACTAGATGAGCGCAGACAATAGGCATTTGATCATCTGAAGGTGTACCAAGCACGTATGTCCAAAGGCTACAATAAGAAGGTTAAACCACAAAAATTTGAACTGGGGGATCTTGTCTTAAAGGAGAATCCTAAGAACCGGCCCAATAGAGAATATAAAGGAAAATTTGAACCTAACTGGCTGGGACCTTATGTTATCACTGCTACTTTTGGGACTGGAGCTTATCAACTAGCTACACCTGAGGGAGACATTCTTCTAGATCCTATCAATACTCTACATTTGAAGCGATTCTACGCTTGATGTTTGGCTAGCAGAGCCTGTACAATGAAACAGCTCTCAAAAAATACCAAAAATATTCAGAAATTGATCCTGAAGGAATCCAAAAATAGTGGAAAAAGTCCTGAAGAAAGGTATCCTTGGTAAAAACCTGGCAAACAGGCGCCATGATACTACAAAAGAATTCAAAAAAGCAAAAATAGCAAAAAAAATTGAAAAAGAGAAAAGTGCCTTGATGAGAACCTGGTAAAACAGGCATCTTGGTAGAAAAAAAATGACAGAAAAGATCTTGCCAAGTGGTGAAAACTTGGCAGACAGGCGTCACTTGTGTTCTGCACTCCATCTATCAATGCATTGTTGATACAAAACCTTCATGATTACACCTGTTCTAAAACACTGACTTCATTTCCTAAACAAACTATCTTATCCTTGCTTGGGATTTGTCTACATTAATTCTGTCTTAGGATCAAGTCATTCTGCACTAGGGGCATCTTTGCCAGTCTGATAGGTTGGGTCTGCTAGGTCTTCATAGGATGGTTTTTCTTGTTATACACTACTTCTTGATACTTTCACCCAAATGTCACTTTCATAAAGCAAGGATGACATAAACATTAGTGGTGTTCCTATGACCCACTAGGGATTGCAAACAGGAATGAAATTATACATAGACGTGGAATACACATTGCTTGAAATCCAAACTTTTTGATTGTTGAAACTCTACTGCGCTTGAAAAATGAATCAATAGTATTTTTCACTACTGCCTAAACACATTTTGATCTTTGTTTGATTATGACTCTTTTATAAACCCATGGTGTTTTTACTGGGGGCATCTAAGCAGTTATGAACTTTATTTGATTGATTCATAATTGATAATTGTTATGTCTTCCGAGTTACTCCATGACGTCTGTGCAAAGACAAAGAGTCGCAAGGATAGGAGGCATAACATTTTCTTAGTTTTCTGCATATGGTGATTGTTCCAAATGATCCTATAAATTTCACCTAACTTAGATGTTTATAGTAAGAGCTGCCACTATGGGTGGATAGCTGCATATATCTTGATCTTTGTTATGTGTAAACTACGGCGAGGTTGACACAATTTCCTTCTCTATTTTCTTAATCATATTCTCGCTAAGGTATACGAAGCATAATGTACCCAAGGATATGAATTTTCAAGGTCATTGTGGGTCCAATATCTTGCCTTACATAGAAATTGATATATTAAAAGGAAGGTGACTATCTTGTTGTCCTAGCTTCTATGCCTTGATGCCTAAGTCTATTTCTGACATTTCAACAAAACATAGTATTCATACCTTCATAATATCATTGGGTATTAGTGATGGTTGTACTATCCATTGGTATCTGTTCTGAAAAGCACCCAATGATGATAAAAAGGCTACAATATCTACAAATCAGTGACAAGTCCTAAGAGTCTGCATATAGCTGCATTTAGAGATCGCATCATTCATTTTCAAAAGAACAACATAACAAAGGAAATTTGTGCTAAAAAATAATTTCTATTTTCTTCTTCTAAAAATCCAAGTTAATTACATCATCACCTATCACTAATATTAACGTTGCATATCCATAGGATACATTTTGCATTCATAAAATGAGACAGAAAGAAACTACAAAAAATAATGCATTTGTGCATTTTACATCCTAAGTGCATCCATACATTTTAACTTGATAAGAAAAAACACAAAAACATACATTTTCATATTCACATAGTATCATTTGAAACATATTTACATCATTGATAAATCAAAAACACATAAATGATGTCATCATCTAAATCTAACTCCTCATATGACCAAGGTATCATCACATGTGCAAATAAATCTATCAAAGCAAAAAGCAATCATAAAACATGTCAAAATCAGGAACAACTATATATCTCAAAACATGATACAAAGATCAAAATATGACACAAGTCTACATAAAGAGTATCAATATTTTAGAGGATAAAAAAGAATCAGATATATGTGTGTGTGTGTGTGTGAGAGAGAGAGAGAGAGAGATGCAAAAGAAAGATCTCAAAAGGATCCAGATACACAATATACATGTGTAAACAAAATACAGCATTAGCTCTGGCTACCCCCTCTTCCTGACCTGGAGGAGGAGGAGGAGGTGGTAAAAATGGAGGAGGAGGAGGCATCTCCCCCTCTAACTGTTGGGCCAACCGTGAAAATGACATAACTCGCTGCCCCTCTGGCACCACTGCATAATAAAGGGCATAATAACAAGTAGCTCTCTGGCCCTGGTGAACAGATGTACGGTCCTGTATGTCTCACTCTGTCCTCAGCCGCTCAAGCTGTGCATCTCTATCTGCCAGTAAGCCATCTGTTGTTATAAGCCTGGCCTCTAAAGTTGTGGTCCATGCCCTGAGCTGCTCTCTCTCCCACTTGCACTGCGATAGAGGATCTCCATCTCTACCAGAACCCCTACGAGAATCCTGTCCCAAAGGCCTATCCTGAGATCTATCTTGTGATCTATCAGGCTGTCTCTGTTGTTGCTGCCTTTGCCGATCTCCTATCATTAATGGACCTGGATCTATCCTAGGAGCAAAAAATCTAAAACAGGTGCGTCGACCCTCTCCACTCCCACTGGAAACATCTATATGGCCACCCATAGCACCACCACCCCTATCATCTCCACCATCATCCCCCTCATTTGGAGGAGGATGCCTCCCATCTTGACCTCCATCTCGACCTCCATCTCTCCCTCCATACCTACTGGCGCCCCTGTCTCTCTGAGCTCTTCCTCTCCCTCTGGTGGGATGATCACCAGGATCATAATCTAGTGGCTCCTCTATACAAGGAATGACCTCCTCTAATACTGTGAAATGAGGAAATGGATGTTGAAGCATCTCTACTATATAACCATCTGAACATCCGACATCTGCAACATCCAAGTGGAGATCCCATTCTACTCCAACCATGTTCCTAATCTCCTAATGGGCGGTCTCATAAATCAGCTGGGTACCCCACAATGGCACCTCATCTTAGTTCTCAGCATATACGGTAATGTCTTGTGTCCTGCCCTGTCGTCGGTCGTACTGTCTCAGAACTCAGGAGTGCATGAACAAATCTACAATATATCTAGTCCTCCCAATGAGGTACCTACTCTGAAATAAAAATGGCACCTGTCGAGCATCTGAGGTCCACTACTCACAATCTAAATATGGTTTCCAGACGACCTTAGTCATATCATCAAAGAGCCGTCACCAATGCTCTACCTTTCCCAGACGGGGTTGCTGAATAAGACATGCATACATATATACATAGGCTTGCTCTGGTGTCCACTATCTATCTACTATCAATCATGTAACATGCATCTTCTCCCAGGCCCAGATCTAAAGAATCAATATACCTACAATCATGCTCCGAGTATAATGATATACAATCTCATGCAACTATCGATACATATGGGCTAGGATGCAACTGCCCCATGCAAATCTCCATCTATGGATGACCATATGCTCTATCATATCCACCCATCTGACCAAGAACCCATGCTTACCTCTATCTGGCATGAGGATGCCACCTATCAAGCCTACTAAGTACACAGATAATCAATCATAATGATTGACCATATATTCCTATGAGAGGTATCTACGATCAATGTTGTCATCCTGAAAATACCGACGAGCTGCTCCAATTGCCATGGCAGACATCGCCTTGAAGTGAACCTCATGACCAATAATCAGAACACACAGTATCCACCATACGTCCTTAGGAGTAACTGTAATCTCCCCGGTCGGGAGATGGAAGGTGTTGTGCTCTGAGTGCCATCTCTCGGCAAGAGTAGTCAACAACCCTCAGTTTACCCCTATCTCAGGTAAACCTATCAAAGACCGTAATTCACAATGGACTACTGTCACATGCTCATCAGCTGATAATAATCCAGACAAGGCAAACACATGACTTGGATATGTGCCTCTAAAAGCAACTACCTCAAAATATGCCTATTTTTGACACATACAAAGATAAAATCAGTGTTCTATATACAAAAAAGATGCAGACTCTTGATCAGCTAAGTAATTCAAGATCTGTGACAAGCAAATAGGTCAAAATGGCTAAAGTTCCTAAGTCTATAAATGAGATACGATCCTGAAAAAATAGGGTGCAATCTCTTTTACTGGATGTGATCCTGGAAATATAGGTTGCGATTGAAACCACAAGGTGTGATCCCTAAAATATGGGATGCAACCCTAAAATCAAGGTACGATCCTAAATGGACTGGGTACAACACAAAGCCAAATTTCAACTAAAAACAAGGCAAAAGTAGACCAACTGGATGCGATCTAGGACATCTTGGATGCGATGCTGAAATCCATAAAAAATGGATATGATCTGAGAAATACCGGATGTGACACAGGTTTTACAGGGTGTGATTCAGAATCCCAGATGTGACCCAACACTTAAAAGGCTATAAAAGATGTAAAAATGCATAAAATTCAAATTTGGAAAAATCACGAGGTAGTTTTATGAGCATTTACCAAAGGTGGGTAGTCTGTCAGGCGCTGACATCAATAGCTCATCTCAAAATGATGTTTCCTAATGGGGACCACCATCTTCTCTGCAAAGCTCTCAGATTTACTATGGATAAAAGTGAAAATGAATAGTAAAATGGTAATTTTTGAGGCTTATATTGGTCTTTTGAGCTATTTAGGAGTTTTGAAACTCCTCCCAGGTAACTGAAACTACATTTATGTTCTCTTTTTGATCAATCGGGAACCAAATTGAAGGTGCCTAAGGTACTTTATGCAGTGCAGTAACATTTTTACGACAACTCCTGAAAAAGTAGATTTGCTCCATTTATTCTAAAAATCTATCAAAATGCACATTTTATCATAAATCTTGGTCCGACATCATTTTATCAATCTCACCACTCACATTTTCACGTAATTAACTTAGTTTTTTGTGTTTTTATTTTTAAACACACCCCTGTTTCTTCACTTCTTCTACTTCATTCTTTCTTATCCTACCCGCTTCATGCAAGTGATACCTTATTTCAACTGAGGGATTTTATTCTTTTTCCTTCGATTTCGTTCCTGAGGGGGCATGATCACACTATCATCAATCAATTTTTTTCTCGAAATAACATTAAAATGACTTTGTTATCAAACAAACTAGGGGCATGATAGTTTCCTTGACTAAGTCAGAATTGTTGGATAAAAATATTTGGTTCTCATAAGCTGGATATTTTGTGTTTCCTCATTTTAAAAAATTCTTATTAAGCTCCTGGCAGCTTCATACTGGCTTTTGGACAACAACCAAGTTCATAATCAGTATTATCAATATTTGAACGGCAACCAAGTTCAAAATTGGTATCTTAAAAATATTTTATTGACCTTTGGATGATAACCAAGTTCAAAGTCAATTCTATCAGTTTAGTTCGATCAAGTGCGAGACTAATCTCATCAGGCATTTTATTCGATCATGAGAAAAATTCTCAATCTTTCTCAAGTCAAAAACAAAAACTTTCTTTGAATCAATGTGCTGCTTGCACATCAATTCAAAGAGGGGCAAATGCAACCACCTGGATTTGGTAAGTTCTGACTATAGACCCTATTTTCCCTAAGTGTGATCATACCCTCAATTATGTCACGACAATGTTACTTTGGCATAATTCATTTTAAATCAGATTTAATGTCCTAGGTGATTTTTATCACTGAATTATATTAACTACTACAGCCATACAATTCAAACCAATTCAAACCAATTAAAACAAATCAAATTCAAATATGGCTATAGTATTTAATCATAAAGGAATTAAATAAAACCCTAAATCAATTGCTCACTTACAAATGAACTCATTCTCCTAGCCTAATTAATTTAATTAAATTGGCTATAGTCCTATTGATTATTAACAAGCAATTAATTGTTTAAATAATTAATATCATATTTTTGAATGAATTAAATAAGTTTAATTCATTTCATTAATATTTCTCTAAACCCCCAACCTAACCCAATTCAACCACTTTGACCCTGGGTTCAAACCTATCCTAACCCATTCACCCCATGCTAATCTAATCTTATTCCTAAATCTATTCTAACCCACCTCCTAATATTGTCACATTCGATTAAGGAATGATTAAGGACTCCACCCACTTGAGAAAGTCAATGAATCTCAAGATTCCTTTCCTCAAGTCCACTTTCTCAAGCCACCCTCTTACACCCTTCCCAAGCTTCTTTAAGGCTCTCATTAATGCCTCATTAATGTATATTTCTTAAGCCCATGTCTCGACCATGCCTATTGAATTCCTTTGGCATTTATTTTCTCTTACACACCATTAATGAGTTTTTCAACTCCATTACTGCACCTTGTCCCCCCTCTCTCTCCGCATTCTTCTATAAATAGAAGGTGTTTTTGAGCACAAATAAGCCTTCATTTTTTAGAGTAAAATTGCATTTTTATGTTGTTAGAATAAACCTAGACTCATATCATATTTTAGATTTCATGTTCATGCATTGTTATTTTCAGGCTTTTTAGAGCTAGAATGCATGTTTAGGAGATATCTTTCTTGTTTTAACTCAAATCTTTCATGATAAGTCGTATATGTCACTGATAGTAGCATAATCTGAGGGCTATTATGTTACTTATCATACTCTTCTTAGTTAGAAATCAATAGGTCAATTTTAGTTTCTTTATATGCTCATCTAACCATGTTTTCTACTAATATAATAACCTATTGAAGTGTTGTGTCTCTCTTAACAAGTATAAAAATCGCACACAATATATATATATATATATATATATACGTATATATATATATATATACATATATATATACATATACA